>JAQIXL010001890.1:0-15370 GCA_034700245.1 Poikilolaimus oxycercus | reverse complement strand
GGGGCATTCGGGTTGCCCGCCGGGGCCCGGGGGATTTTGGTCTATCCAGGTAGCCCGCAGAACCACAAAATTGCCCCGGGCTTTCTTGGGGTATTTTGGGGCCCAGCGGGGCTCGCTGGGCCCCCTTTGGGCAACCTGGAAAGTCCAAAATCCCCCGGGCGGTACAGGTAGCCCGTCGGGCCCCAAAAATCCACGACACTTTCTTCCAATGTCTCGTCATTATTGTTTTGCCTGTCTAGACTCTGTCTGGACAGAATGTCTGAAAAAAAAACTACCAATAAATAGAAATGCCAATTTATTCAAATAAAAAACCACCACCATCAAGCACCATGCTCAATGAGGGTAGAGGTGCTCAATCTTTTGCAGGCTGCCTGTTCTCAACTTACTGAAAACCATTTGTACTTCGCCCTCCTCTCAGAAGCCATTCACCCAGCTAGACCGACTCCAAAGCCTTTCTCAGAAGATCCTCTGTCATTGTTGGCTGTGTCGTTGTTGTTGGGTGGCGAATGCCCTGTAGTCAATAAATAAACCTCCAACCTTCCCCTCCCCAGCAGGCGAACAGTGGGCATTCTTTGTTGTTGATCTCATTCGTTTGAGGAAATCATGTGAACGAAACTGGTGAAGAAGACTAGAGGCCCTTTCAACATAAGCCGTACTTGGACAAAGACAAGCGGGTTTAAGCAAGACTAACAATCGGACTGATAGCTTTCAGCGATTTGCTGGAGGGAATGAATGGCAGTCGCTGAAGAGCGGGAACTGTAGACAAAAATCTAAAGACCGGGAATCGTCATCATCGAAATTACGACAAACCTTCTTGCAAAAGGCGGAAAGTCATAACCATCACCGGGAAGAATTTCGTCGGTCTCACCGCCAGCATTGATGTCGACAAAGCCGCGTTGAGCACGACTTGCACCACCAACAATGCTGTCTAGGACGAGAGCCGTCACTCCACCAACGAACATTCGAATGGTCAACAAAATGTTGAAGGTTTGATCAACGATGGCATTTCCTACAAGTGTTATTGTTCGGTGTTCTAGCCTGTAGAAACGGGAAATGCTTCAAAATGTGCTGGCACCGTCATCCCGAGCACAACAGCGATACCCATAATTGTGAGATTCCGTGAAAGCTTGAGGTCAACGCACTATACAAGCACTTCTCCAGTGAATATGACCAACCTGAAGATTCGAGAGTGCCACTCCAGCAATCATGCTGACACCAATGAAAAAGACGCCCCCAATAATTGCTTCAGGTATCGAAGCAAGAAGAGCGGCAGTTTTCGTGAAGATGCCCATGAGAATAAGGAAGACACCGGCCAGCTGCATTGTTATCCGACTAGCCACCTGAAGAATCTTGAACTTTCCGAGGAATGGCAGAAAACTCACCCGTGTCACACTCATAACGGCTATGTTCTCCGAGTAAGTCGTGATCCCAACACCGAGACCCATAGTGGCAGCTAGAAACGCACTGATGCCTTCGATAAGAATTCCACGGTTCACAGCATGAGAAGGTGGCTTTCTTCAAACAGATTCAATTTCGTTGAGGATGAACCTTTGTTGAGAAAGCCGAGCGCATACTCCGTAAGCTCCGAGGCTCTCAACGGTGCAGGCAATGCAAGAAGCCAAAAATCCGAGAATCAGACCAATGCTAAATCGTGGTGCGCCAAAATGTCCTGAAATGCTTTGACGTATTTCAGAATGTGTAACCTGGATACGGAACTGAAAGCCAGGGACTTGCAGCAAGAACTTGAAGTGTGGCATTTTTGTCTGTTCGTGCATTTCCTCCTATTGGTTCGACATTGGTAACTGTCATCAAAAAGCAGACAAGCCAAGTTAAACCGATGCCGATGAGATACTGAACAGGTTTCCCAAAAAGAAAGCTCACAGGAAATTCACCAAAAAGTCTCATTCGTGCGACTTTCAGTCGCGGCTTTTCTAGTGACAGATACGGAATTGGTACGTGAGTGTTCTCGAGCAGAGTGACAAAAGCCACTGCCAGCATCAATGTTCTAAAAGAGTCCAAAACAGTTCAACTTACACAATCGAAATCCAATGAAGACGAACTTTCTCTTCGACCACGGGGACATTGCCGAGACAGAGCAGTAAAATGAGGGGGCAGATCGTCACGGGTCCAATGCACTTGTTCAGTTTTCCCACTGCGCCTGTCGCTCCGACTAGAACCAGCGAGAGTGAGGCCACCATGAGGCTGCCCTCAATCTGAGCAAATGTTTAGTTCTTCAAAAGTGCGGAATCTAACATTTTGCATTCGTTCCATCCAGTTTTCTTCTGACACAACTTCGTTCTCGGTAGCATTGCACTTGTTTTCGGGCAAATTCGAGTAGGCAATTAGGGCCGGGACAAAGGCGAAGGAAGGGCCATGAAGGATGCATAATCTGAACTTTCCTTCAATCAAAAAGGCGGCGGCAAACCTCAGCCCAAGTGTCGTTTGCAACAGAGTGGCGATTCCTGAAGTGACAAAGGTGGCTGCAATGAGGCGGACCCTCAAGGTCATCGTGGCCGAGCCGGCACACATCAGCTCGGACATAAGAAAGGGCACAACAAGGACGCTTGCCAAGGAGATCATGGCTTGCTAAGCTTTACTTCTTCAAGGTAAAAACCACAACCTGAAAGGCGAAGAGCAAAGCCTCGGTAAAATGTGGAATCTGATTAACGGTGAAACGCAAGGGCGAGCTCGGCTGCGAGGTCGACATCGCCACCAGACAGACACGTGAAGAGGGACCAACTTCACAGAATCGCTCACTGAAAACTGGGCCGATCAATCACTTCTCCTCGTTCGGTCCAGAAAATGAGCCAGATTTCGATAAAATCAACGTCGCTAATGCAACAACAAGCTACGAGTGACTGAAGACAACGAAAGAAAGGATGATATGGACATGCGGTTCTAGTACACGGCACTCTTTCAGCGGCGGTAATCCCTTGTGCGTAATCCACCAGACAAGAGCAGTTTCTCAGTATCGAATGCGACCCTCCATGCACGTGACGCAAAACAACGATTCAGCCTATGTAATAGTTCAGCAGCAACTTGAACAAGAGGCTGAAACTCTCAATCTCAGACGCAGGACGACGATCACTTCAAGAGAGAATTGTGAAATCAAAGTTTTCAACGTGCGAGAGACAACTTTATTGGAACTGTTTATCGGTGCTGTGCGAGGGAAGAGGGGCAAGGAGGAGGAGAAGGGCTTAGACGTGGAGCTTGTGCTGACGGTTGCTGTAGTCGAAGTCCTCGGGCACCCAGTCGACCTTCGTCTTTCGCTTCGTCGGCGCTTCTCTCTTCGTATCCTCGAGTTGCCCTTCCGATGGCTGCTGCTGGACGGGCTTCACTTCGTCTTCCTTCTTGTTGTAGAGGCTCCTCGCATTGTTTTGGTAGAGTGAGGGCCAGATCCTGAGCCTTCTTTCACTCCTCATTCTCTTACGGAACGGAGTTGTTGCCCGTGAAGTCGGCGGGAGTTGTCTCCTCGGTAGTGCTGGTTTCATCAGGACTGGGCTGGCCGCTAGTCGACGTTGTCTCCTCGGTCGTACTCGTTGTGGTGCTCGTCGTCGGGGTCGACGTCTCCTCGTAAGTCGTCGTCGTCTCAAACGTGGATTCGCTCGTTGTTGGCTCGGGCGCCGTCCTGCAAGATTAGCTTTCGAGCATCGAGCTGCGTACTCGGTTGTCGTCGAGGTCGAGGTCGTCGTCCACTCTTCCGTCGTCGTTTCCGTGCTGGGGAGCGTCGTCGACTCATCCGTCGTCTCGATGGGGAGCGTCGTCCAGTTCCAAATGTCGTACTCGATGGTCTCTAGCTTGATGGGTCCCTCGGTGTACGGTTCTCTAGAAGCTCTTCGATGCTTCCTGCTGCTTACGGCTTGAGAGTCTCCTCTTCTGGAACCGGATAAGGCACGGTGAAGTCTTCAAACGTCTCGTTGTGGTACGGCTCAGGTCTAGAATCCGGCATTCCATGCTTCTCTCAAGGGAACAAACACAAAGTCGATGGTCTTGTTGTCGTCGCTCTTGATGCCGTTGAGAGAGACAAAGTTCTTGACGTAGAGGTTGCCGAGGACGATCAAGTTGCCGACTGTCAGATTCTCCACTGTCAGGTTCTCGAAGTGGTGACTGTTCGAAGACCTAAAGGACCTTGCAAGCTCTCTCAAGGCCCACGTATCGGTCTGAGTCTCTCCGTCGACCTTCTGGGGTTCCTCCGGCTGGAAGGGGTACTGGACGGTGCTGCCATTGTAGAAAGTCTCGTTGTCGACTCCTTGGTAGCCCTCCGTCTCCAATGGCTCAAGGGGCCTGAAGAGTTCCGTCTCATTCCAGGCACAAACGGGAAGGGCGCCCAGGTTCTTGGCTCAGCGGTCTCCTCCGGATAAGGATACTTGGTTGTGTTGTAGATGGTCTTGTTGTCCTCGTCGTCGAAGTCTTCAGAGACAATGGGATATTCGAAGGTGCTGTTCGACTCTCTGACCACTTGCGTTTCAAGAGACCACCCACGAGTAATCGCGAGTCGCGTTGAAGGGGTCCTCGACCTCGAAGGGGTCCAAGTCTTCCGTTGCATTGTAACCATACGGCGGCTCTCTGTGCACGCTTAATGTCACTTTCAACCGATAGCCTACGAGTAGTTTTTGGCTGCAACAGGGGGCCAATCGAAGTCCGACGTCGCCTCCCTGCGCACCAATTTCCATTTGATTCGCCAGCCTTACGGCTCATAGGGAAGCTTGTCGTCGGTGGCGTTGCCACTGTTGAAGGTCTCGTTGTCGGCCTCCTCGAAGCGCGTCGTCACGGTGGGATACTCGATGCTGGCAGCCGGCACTCTGGGCCATTATCACGCTCTTCACCCAGCCGCTTACGGGTCATCGTCGGTCTCGTCGAAGGTGCCATTGACAGTCCCGGGCACCGAGCCAAAATCTTCCGTTGAGTTGTAGCGAGAGTCGTTGCGGACGCGGGTCGGGATGTTGGTGGAGTTCCCGCCGGCGACGTAGTCCCAGAAGCGGTCGACCGAGTCCGGCTGGAAGGCGAGCGACGGGCCGACGAACACGAAGAGCAGCGAGGAGAGGAGAAGCAGGCGGGAGGCCTGCAGGCAGCCGACGGTTTCGGCAGGCGGGTGGAAGAGGCAGACCATCGAGGAAGAGCAGGCAGTCGACGCGAGAGCTGGAGGACACACTGAGCTCCCGCGCTGTGCGCTCAAATGATAAATTTCGGGACGTTTTTGAACTGCCATTGAAGAAATCTTCGATTGTCTGTTTGTCTGCAGAGATCATGCAGGACTTGCATTATTCGTATTGTGAAAGAACCTTGATGCCTTGGACAAAAAAAAATGACCCCAAAAACTTAGCATCGACTCTTTGCTTAACTTTATTCGTCGTGCAAAAACCGAACAAACTTTTCAAGCTTCCTCACGATCAACAGAGCTTGCACATCTTGCAGTACAAGGCTTTTGTTGCCTTCGAGTAGAGAGAACTCGAGCAGAACGATTGCCTCAAGGTTGGACAGCTGAAAGATTAAACTCTTCTCGATGTGAAGAAAAGACTCACTACTGGTTTGCATCGGCACATTCACAGTAGCCACAAGTCTTGGCACAGTATTCCTTCTTTGTCGTCTCGGCGTAGTTGCTACTCATACAGAAGCCGTTGGCATGCCAACTTGTACAGCTGAAAGGCAAATAATTTAGAGAGAAGGAAAATAATTGAGTTCTTTACAAGCAATCAGCGACAAGGAACTTACGAGGACGTTTTATCGGCGCATATACAGTAACCGCAGGTTTTTGCACGCAACGACTTTTTCACCGAATCCGCATACCTAGAGATTTGCCAGGTTGCCCGTTGGGGGATTTAGGTTGCCCGAGAGGGGCATTCGGGTTGCCCGCCGGGGCCCGGGGGATTTTGGTCTATCCAGGTAGCCCGCAGAACCACAAAATTGCCCCGGGCTTTCTTGGGGTATTTTGGGGCCCAGCGGGGCTCGCTGGGCCCCCTTTGGGCAACCTGGAAAGTCCAAAATCCCCCGGGCGGTACAGGTAGCCCGTCGGGCCCCAAAAATCCACGACACTTTCTTCCAATGTCTCGTCATTATTGTTTTGCCTGTCTAGACTCTGTCTGGACAGAATGTCTGGAAAGGACTACCAATAATTAGAAATGCCAATTTATTCAAATAAAAAAACCACCACCATCAAGCACCATGCTCAATAAGGGTAGAGGTGCTCAATCTTTCGCAGGCTGCCTGTTCTCAACTTACTGAAAACCATTTGGTACTTCGCCCTCCTCTCAGAAGCCATTCACCCAGCTAGACTGCAAAAGGCGGAAAGCTTGCAAAAGGCGGAAAGTCATAACCATCACCGGGAAGAATTTCATCGGTCTCGCCGCCTTTTGCCACGGGCAGTCTTCCACTTGCGAAAACGTTCCAACGTTTTTGGACTCAGTTTCTGTAGCACGTTTTGAAATAAGAAAGATTTCAAGCCTGTCGAAAGTCTTGGACAGAGAAATTTCTGCCAATTTGCGGCCGATCTGAAACTTCCTTGGCAATGCAGCAAGACAGAAAGAGAGTGGCGACTAGGACGACGAGATGCATGGCGACGCCAATCGTGAACGGTTCTTTTATGTCACTCTTCCTTTTTACTATTTGTGCGCCGTCTCTTGACAATTGAGGCTTTTGTGCTTGAAAGGCTGATCTCCCTGGGCTCGAACGAATTATTTTTCTGTCTCAGAAGACGAAAAAGACTATTGCGAGACCAAACACAAATCTGTTCAAACACTTTTCAGACTGCTTGCGTCTGCTATGACACAAAGCGACACCAATTTCGTCCAGAAGACACTGACTTACCAATAGTGTGCTCTTGAAGATTGAACAATCAAGTGATTTTTTTGAAATCTAATGAAGGTGGTTCGACTTGTTTCCGATTTTAATAGTTTCAAGACAGTGAATGGTGTTGCCAGTATTTGTCCACGCTCGCTGACACTGCCGTCAATGGAAATTCATCTGCTTCTCCTATTTTGAATAGTTCATTGCTTCTTTTCCACTTCGAGTGTTATGGTTTTCGAGCTCCCTATGCCGCTTCGGACTCTAGTTCGAACCCGATGGACATCGCGAACTCACCAACACAGTTGGCCAGGTGGTTGAATTTCTCTTTATTTATTAAAACTTTTGGAGAAGTGTGGGGTCACTGCTGGAAAGCCATCACTTCTAACTCTGAAGGGCTTTGATTCAGATCATGGAAACGGATCGTGACGGTCAGCCCTTTGACGTCTCTTATAATCGGACTGCTTACTTTCTATTCATGAGGATTTTCGGACCAATTGGCCTTTTCGTGAATGTTTCTGGTGCTGTAACAATTGTTTTACGCTCCTCGCGAGAAATGGGAGCCTACAAGTGGTATCTTCTCAATTTTCAGGTGAACTTGCTTTTTTAATTACAAGCCTTATTATTTTGCAGTTCTGGGCCACACTAATCGACATGGCGCATCACTTCAAGCAGCCAGAAATTCTTTTTCCAATCCCGGCTGGTCGACGCGTCGGTTACAATAAATACGTCGGCCTCAACGATCACTTCGCCATGGTTTGAACTGTTTCAAAATAAGCCATTTGTTTATTTCAGACAAGCATCTTCGCCCTTACGGCTGCAACAGGAGCAGCGATATTTTGTTGCTTCATCTATCGCTATAATGTGAGGTTTATAAAAGAAAGCAGAATGCTTTCAGACGCTTTACGCACTCTCTGGTGGTGGTCTTTCGCCTCGCAAATTGTTTGTCCTCAGCGTGGCTCTGCATCTTTTTGTCATCGGCTCTGTCGGTGGAGTTTTCGGCGCTGCCTACATTGATCCAGCCGAAGCAAATGCCTATTTTCTTAAGGTATCCTCATAGCGGGTTGATATGACAACAGATTTTCAGCACTATCCCTATCTCGCGTACCTCCTGGAAGAGGCACCCATTGTCGGTTATTTCCCCGGCATCAATCCATTTATTTTGGTGTTTCTTGCCCACGCAACCCTCGTAAGTTGAATAGAGGAGTGGGCGCATGACCGTCGAGTGAATGCGGCAGGTGATTGTGACTTTAGCCACCTTCGCCACCTTTCTCGCCGTGCGCACTATGAAAGCATTGAACAATCAACGAAGCATGATGTCACCGAAGACCTATCGAATGCATAGAGCTTTCATGTTTGTGTTGGTGTTGCAGGTATGTTAATTTTAGGTCAGGAACTTTTTGCTCTAGATGATCATACCGTACACTTTGATCATCTTTCCGCTGTTGGGAATGCTGATAATCATGTTTTTTAAAATCAACCACAGCACAGGTATTGCTGCAAGTGAGACATCTTTTTCTGTGTTTCAGACGTTGGTCTAGGCTTGCTGGCCACGGTGAGCACGCACGCTTTCGTGAACACAATGCTTCTCATGATCATGATCAAGGGTTATCGAGAGTTCTTTTTCGCCATACCGCTGGCACTTCTTCGTCGACTCGCTCCACAACGATTCAGAAAGAATTATGCGCCGGATTCAATGGTTGCTGCTTCAACTTCATTACAAAGTCTTTCAGACGGTGTCCTCATCGGCGCAAGCACCAAGTGTCGTCATCACCATCCCCTTATCTGCCATCGAGAGACCGATATTTGTTTCTCAATAAGATTACACACGTTTGAAGCGGACCTAATATCAGCAATGCTTTACTCTTGATCGGTGTCGGCATTTTGCACCTGAATAGAAAGCATTAACTTTCTGATTGATGTTAGAGTTATGTGAAACAAGGAAGTGGAAAGAGAAGCAAAAAGTCCCTAACGATCCCGAGCAGGGCTGTGCGGAACTCAGATTTGGACTTCCGCGGAAGCGGAAGCGGAAGTAAAATCGCTCAAAATGGCGGAATTCCGTGGAATTCCGTAGACTTCCGTACAATTTTGGCGGAAGCGGAAGCGGAATTGGCACGGAAGTGCCAAAAAAGTGCGGAAGTCACGGAAGCGGAAGACGGAAGCGGAATTCCGCACAGCCCTGCTCAAGATGTGAACTCCTTCGCGAGAATTCCCCCCCTTCTAACTGCTGCTACGAACATCCCAGACTTCTGTTTCGGTTAATCCGTAACGATTCAATTCGACGGATGGATTGACATTCCGATCCACTAGAAAAATTTAATGTTGAAAGTTAGAATAGCGGCGAAAATCGTGATGCGCATTTAAAAAAGTGCTAACAACAAAATGGACAACAACAGAACTACGGGCAAGAACGAGAGTACAAGTAGGCAAATATGAAAGCTTTCGCAATGATTAGTCAACGAGAATGCATCGAGTGAATTTCGCCTTAATAACGATAGCGAATGTTTTGAGCATCATCCGAGTTTCTTTGGAGAAACAAGGTCCAAATGGGACAATGATCTTATCCAATCTGCAAACGTTCTCGCATAAACGATGAGTCAAAAACCTCATTGCGGCTGCTTAAACGCCGTGAGAAGAAACGGCTCTTATATGCCGCCGTTCACAAAAGTCGCCATTTACGGGTAACCTGCAAAGATAGCACGCTTGTAGAGAGGGCAATATTTTTAGATAGACAGGTCACAAGAAATCGCCGAATACGAGCTGTACGTCTAGCACCTACGAAGGGTTTGCAACCAGCAATTGGTAGGCGCAAAGGTTTCGGTGAACTAAACGGTTCCACCGAAGATTTGCGTTTGCCCCCAAGAGTCAAGCGCCGAGTCGGAAACCATAGCATGTTCTCGCGAGGGCTCAGTGACACTTTGCGCCGCCTTTTTTTCCTACATTTTCGTTCCCTCCTATCGTTGCCTGGGCCACAGTGGGTAGAACAGATAGCGAAAAACGATGTCCAGTCACTCGTTCTTTTCAAATGCTGCAGGCTTGAAAAATTCCCCCTACATCAAATGCAATATTTCGAGGGCAGAACTTTATTGTATGCACGTGCTCAACAGGCTTGCACAAAGCGGGTGGTGCAGCGATCGAAGTTGCAGGCGCAAGCGCTGCTGCTGTCACAAGACACTAGCTTGACCGGCTTCTTCGCACAGCCAAGACCTTCTTTACCGTCATAGGTACACGCCTTGCAGCCCTGAAATCTTTTTTAGCAATCAATCATTAAAAAGACACCTTCTCGCGACTGTAGGAGCAGAAACCGGGTGCAGTCACGTCGCATTCGATGCTGAATGCCACAGCCACGCAGATGGCGAGAACGAGAAGCATACGTTGAGACATTTCAGGCAAGCCAAGGCGTGTTGAAGGCGTCTCGATTGTTCCGTTTATATACGCCGTTTCAAGGCCTCTCTCTGTCAGGACAACCGGAAAGCGACTTGCTTGACGGAGTTCCACTTGCGAAGAAAGGGCGAGTTTTAGAAGCGTCCCATGCGACCTGATGTGGGCAGTCGTTCATCTCACAACGTGCCGGTCACCGTGCCGCAAGTTTTTTTCCTCGAGACGTTCTGCGAATGAAAGGGGCTCTGCATCCATCACGGAACCGCTTCTTTTCCTTACGCCCGCGCAAATGGTAATATTGTACTTGTACGCAGTCGGTTGGCCGTCTTTGACAGTTAATCACTACACCATCTTTCAGATCTTCTCTCCTCAAAACCAAACGAGGCAATGATGAGTTTCAGAACTCCAACTCGGGAAGGATGGCTGTCCGATCTGTCCAGTGTCCATTGAACGGCTGCCGAAAACGAATGGGCTGATCATGTCATCGAGGAGCGCAACAATCTTGCCCCGGGAAAGGACCGCAGTTGGGGGAAGATGGCGCGACTTTTGGCCGTGTGATTCGCAGAATTAATTGTAAGGACGAAGAAATTGTACTGCCACTCGTGCCCACGTTGGGTCGACCGCGGCAACTGTCTGATCGGGTCTCTGCCTCTCTCTCACGCTCCTGAAACTCGCCCCTTCGCCGCAAGTGGAACCGAAGTGAAGACGAACGGCACTCTTCGTCTCATAAAAATTGCGCACTCGAGCCGTCCTTCGATCACGCCAACTTCCCGGAAATGTCTCAACGCATGGTCCTGCTTCTCACCATCTGCGTGGAATTGTCACACTGAACAAGCACCTCCCCTTTATATGGCACAGCACGTGAGCCAAGCAAGAAATGCCATGAAAGCAGGATTGGTAAGTCAGAAGCTGTTAGAACTTGTCTTTTCTAGTCGCACTCGCAACGAGCAAGCTCGCATTGTTGCTTTGGCGCGGTCCGCCATTCGCAACAAACTACAGACATCGCCTTGAAGGAAGGTGGAAATAGATGTTCCGAGTGAACAACGTTCAGCCTGCGCACACAAAGCGAATTCATGAAAATCCTAGGGTTGGGTTTCGGGGTTTTATTGACAGCCGGAATGTTCTGGGAGAGTTTGAAACGTAAATTGTCTAATTACCCGAGTTTCATTATCGTGGATACCTTGGCCAAACTTGAGTATTCCAACAATTTAGAGCGCGCAAAGTGAAAATAGCATTACACTCTCAAACATTCCGGCTGTCAATAAAACCCCGAAGCTGTCAATAAGGCCAACCCTAGAAAATCCGTTTCGCAATCGTGTTCTTTCTCCAGCTCTTCAACGGCATTTTGGGTTTCTTCTCTTATTCGGGAACCTGCGAAAATGATGTTCTTACGAGATTTGCCTGAACCATGTTTAATTCGAATTCTTCACTTCAGCCACATTGTGGATGTCCTTCGCTGTCAGCGACTTGCTCGCTTCTTCGACGCGTTTATTCGTGGAAACCTTGAACGAATTCAAGCCGAGAAGATCAATGATGTCGAGGTGTACATCGTAATGCCGAGCAGCTGCCATTGTTCTCTCTCTTTGCAACCAAAATGCGAAGAATCTGATCCACCATTGCTTCGAATTTTCCTTAAATCGGACAACAGTCAAGACAAAGCCGAGAAGACCGAGAATCAAAAAGATCCAAGAGAAGAAGAAGAAGACTTACTGCTTCTCCAAGTGCGCGATCATTATTGGTTCGATCGACAGGCACAGAAAGTTTCTTTGATGCAAAACAACTCACACTTAATTGAACAAGCCCTCAAGAAGATTGCTCTCTGTTTTGAGTTTGATTCGATCGAATTTGAAGCGGACGCAAATTTTGTCGAGATTGCTGAAGAAAATGCAATAACAGTTACTCGTTGTCTTGCTTTCTTCTCATCTATTTCGCATTTTTTGGATATCAAAAATGTCGTGGTCGATCCAGTTTGTCTTAGCACATCTCTCAGTCAATTTTCGCGACTTCACGAGCTTCACATCTACAAGGGATCGTTTTGCCTTGACCTGACCATATTTGAAGGAAATATTTCTTTCATTCTAACTGGGCTTACTATTATTTTCACCAACGAGTCTTCTCTCCATTTCGACGACCAAACATTAAGAAGACTAAAAGCGTTGCGCTCTCTCTTTCTTCAGCTTCCCACTGGGAATTATTTGGCCGACGTCGCACCGACGTCAGTCACATTTAAGGGAATTTTTCATGTTCTGGAGAAGTTCAATAACGGAGAGCGTTTCATTTGTGCATATCATTTGGGTGTCCGAGGCGAGAAGAAAGAGCTCACTCTTACAACTGTGGAGGAAGATGACGGTGTATGGCCACCGCTGATCGACGATCTTCATCCTCCTGTGGCAAGTATCGAAATTCAAAATTTGACAAATGGTCGCTGCGGAAATCTGATCGAAGATTATCGTTGACATGGATCACAGTTGAAATAAAGCACACACTTTTTTGTCCTCATCAATGTTTGAAAGAAATTCTTGTGCATGCGCGGGCTGTATTCAAGCGGCAAACATGTCGATGGAAAAGAAGTTCCGATTGAACAGCGCTCCGCCTGCACATATTCGTCATCGTCAACAATGCGTTTCGCAATCGTGATCTTTCCCTCAGCACTTTATTTTGCGTTTCTTCTCCGGGATACTCGAGAACCTCCACAATGATATTGCTAAAAGATATACCCGAATTGTGTTTAATTCGAATTCTTCATTTCACTCACATTATGGATGTTCTTCGATGTCAGCGGCTCTCTCACTTCTTCGATGTCTTCATTCGTGGAAATCTTGAACGAATTCAAGCCGAGAGGATCAATGATGTCGAGGTTTACATAGAAACGCCGAGCTGCTTCCATTGCTCTCTATGTTTTCAACCAAATTGCCGCAAGGCTAAGCGATCGTTGCTTCGAATCTTCTTCAAATCGGACAAGAGCCAAGAAAAAGTTGAGAAGATCAAGGATCGAGTAGACCCAAGAGAAGAGGAAGAAAACTTACAGCTTCCTCTAGTGCGTACTCATTTTTGGTTGATTCACCACCCGCAGGAAACGTCTTCATCCCAAAGCGACGCCCATTTTGTTGAACAAGCTCTGAAGAAAATTTCTCTCTGCTTTGAGTTTGATGCCATCGAATTTAAAACGGACGCAAATTTTGCCGAAGAATATTCGTCAACCGTCACTCGTTGTCTGGCTTTCTTCCCAACCATTTCAAACTATTTGGATATCAGAAATGTCGTCGTGGATCCACTTTGTCTCAACGAATCTCTCATGCTATTTTCACGACTTAAGGAGCTTGACATCAACCAGGGATCATTTCGCCTTGACCTGGCCATTTTTAAAGGAAATATTTCTTCCACTCTAACTAAGCTTTCTGTTACGTTTACCAACGAGTCTTCCCTCCATTTTGACGATCAAACATTGATTAGACTAAAAGCGTTGCGCTCTCTCTTTCTTCAGCTTCCCACTGGGGATTTTTGCCCCGACGTCGCACCGACGTCAGTCACATTTCCAGGAATTCTTCGTGTTCTGGAGGAGTTCAAAAACGGTCAACGTTTCATTTGTGTATATCGCTTGGGTGTCCGAGGCGAGAAGAAAGAGCTCGTTCTGACAACTGGGCAGGAAGATGCCGGCGTATGGCCACCACTGGTCGACGACCTTCATCCTCCTGTGGCTAGTATCGAAATTGATAATCTGGAAAATGGCTGCTGCGGAATTGTAATCGAAGACTATCCTTGAGATCAAAGCTTAAATAAAGAATGCACAGAGTCACATAAGATTTCGCATCAGAGAAGTTCACAAGTTGGAACATTTTTGTTAAGAACTTGCAAGTCCTTGAGGCTACCTTTTGACCGCCGAATGTATTGCAATTGACTAGATACAAAAAACAAGACCGCCGATGAAGATGGCGCTAATCGACCTTCTTGATTTGCCGAACTAAAGGCAAATGAAAAGTGCTGTCACCCCTGACTCCTTCAAAGTCGCTTGAGTAACTCTCTCGCATGGCGCCGGTGAAACTTGCCCCGTCGTCGCAAGTGGATCCGTCGTCAAGACAAATCGCCTTCGTATAAACCGCGCAACAGAAACGTCCTTCCACCTAGCGTCTTCGCTATTGGACAATGTCTCAACGTGTCCTTCTCATCCTGGCTGTGTGTGTGGCTGTGGCATTCAGCATCGAATGCTATGTGAACGTAGAGGGCGGCTTTCGCACAAGGTTGGCCGTATAATTGTTGTTGAAATTGTTTCTGCAGGATTGCAAGGCGTGCACCTATGATGGAGATGAAGGGATTGGTTGTTCGAAGACAACGTCGAAGCTCCGACCTTGCGATATCCATCGTGGTCCCTGCGCCTGCACGACTGACCACTGCACCGACGACTATTTGATTTTAAATTAATAGTTCTCTCTACATTTAAACGCGAAAAAGAGTGCCTTACAACAGAGATTTACCTCAACACAAAATCTTCATTGAAGTAAGAAAAATAAAAAAAATAATGGAAGGCGTGGCCGGATTTCAATAGGGAAATTTCCGGGAAGAGTTTTCGGAACAATTCTTTCCGGGCGTCATCCTTACGAAAGGGCGCTTCTTGCTGAGGCGCCCCCCAAAGTAAATATTTGAAAGACCACAAAATGAACTTGTCAAGGAAAACCCCGTGGTATTCGTCGTAGAACAGCTGATTGTTCGTGTGACTTATGACTCACGATCTATCTGCCCGTTAAGCGTCCATAGCGTCATAATTACAATAGATAATTGAGAGCTTATTGATCGCTACTAGCGTGGAAACACATTTCAATTTGGTTTTTGAAGCAGGCACATTTTGTTCTTGATTGTGTACTCTTTGTTGCCTTGACAACGGGATATAAATTCGCGCATTCTCTTTAGATTTAAACGCTAAAGATTGTCTGCCATTATTTATTCACTCCAGTCTCCTTGCAATTAAGGATAGACAATTGCATCACTTTGCAAGGAGCGAGATGAGAGACACTAGAAAGGAACTTTATTGTACATAGGAACTTTATTGTACATACATTTATTATCACATAGTTTCGAATCAAAGAAGCACGAACAGCAAGATAGACAAGAACAGAAGTACAGGCAGAAACGAGAGCACGACAACACAAATCTGAAATTCTTTTCGATTATGCGTCAACATTACTGTAGGAGCCACTCACCGCAAGGCCGATTA
>JAQIXL010001889.1:0-15374 GCA_034700245.1 Poikilolaimus oxycercus | reverse complement strand
GAAAAGATTTTCCGCTGCCGAAAAATTCGGCGGCGAGTATGGACAGCGCCCGAATTTCCGCTGCTGAAATTTTTCGGCAGCGGAAAACATTTTCCGCTGCCGAGAGCGGAAATTTTCGGCGCCGAAAAAATCGCAGCGAGTATGACCCGTACTTGAAAGAGAGAAGGAAGAAGATGGAACAGAGGCCACTCACAATTGAAGACATCTTTTCAGAAGTGGCACTCTCAATTCGAACACGCCACGCACGCAATGGATGCCAAAATGAAGAACAGTAAGAAGTGAATTGGAGTTGAACAAAATGGCTGTGTTGGATGCGCGCGCGCTTCTAGGTGATGGTGGACGGAGCGGCTGTGGTCGCTTTAGCATACACATAGAATCTTCTGTTCACGACTTAGAATGCGGACAGGGAAGAGAAGGCAAAGCAATAAGGTGAACAAGAGAAGAAGAAGAGTAATGAGGACTCTCTATACATATGGAATTCGTCTTTCAAGATCTCGTTTTGTGGACTACTTCAAGCACGCTAATGCAAAGGGG
Organism: Poikilolaimus oxycercus; assembly: GCA_034700245.1. NCBI lineage: Eukaryota > Metazoa > Nematoda > Chromadorea > Rhabditida > Rhabditidae > Poikilolaimus > Poikilolaimus oxycercus. The sequence goes on along the minus strand of JAQIXL010001889.1, from coordinate 14,840 downwards.
CGCCAGGAAGAAAATTGAAGAATTCGAACGAACGAAAAGTCTAAAACGGTCTAAACGATGAAAATGACTAAATTCCGGTCTTGCACATCTTCAATGAAATGAAATGAAAAGAGGGCAATGAAGGGTTTACTTTAAGGCGTTCTACTATTTGTCGTGTGCAACTCTCTTATTATGCCAAACGAAAACAATAAAAAAAGGAAAAGAGAAACATTAGCCAAACTTTCTAAATCAAACTATACGAAAATGGATGGGTCGCCACAAAATAGAAATTCAAAGAAGAGCAAAATGAAGAAAGGCAAAAGAGAAGAAACAAACATCGTCTTCTTCTTCTTCTGTGGCTCATGACCGCTGACGAGGGAGGAAGGGAGAGGAGAGAGAGGCGAAGGTATGTGAGCGACGACTAGACTGAGACCATCGAAAGACCTCGGCTGCCAGCTATACCTGCAAGTTCAATGTTTAGAATTCCAAAATTGGACCAATTTGCGTGAGTATTCAAAAAAGGAAGAAAGACTCACTTTAACGAATGCTTGTGAAGAGATTGAGCTTGGAGCGCGTGGTCTTCGCTTGGCCCTGCTTGCAGAAGACGTGCCAGAAGCGCAGCGTCTCGTCACCCGCTCCCGTCACGATCGACTCACCGTCCGGAGACATCGCCTGGAATTTGGAAGTTATTTTCTGCACGACACAGTGAAAGGTAAACAAAACGCTAACTACAATAGTAAACAACGACTCACCAGGTACAGCACGCGGAACTGATGACCCGTAAGCTTGGTGACTGGTTGAAGGCTGGGATACTTCCAGATGATCACCTGCAAAGAAACAAAGTTAGACAAATGGCCTCGTCCTCATATATCATGTCCCAATTCAAAAAGCTATCTGTGTCACAACGCAATGACCAAGGCCCCACACTGGAACAATCGGAGGTAAGTGTGTGACTACTTCACTCTCGGCAAGTTATATCAGATCAGCGTCCATTGAAAGAGATCATCGTCCTCAAGTCTTGCCGTTTCCTATTATGGAATTGATCCCGCTGCCTCTGATTTGTGATCAGCGCCTCAACCCTCTAGGCCACTTGTCTTGTTGCTGATGTTCTTCAAGAGGAGCTCTTCCCCGTGAGTGTGATGCAAGAGCGAGCCAACAAACGGTCAGTCATCACCTGATTGAAGGAGTAGCCGTGCGTCGAGACGAGCTCCGATGAGTGTTTCGACCACGCCACATTACACACCTGCAAAAGAACAACAACTCGTGACTTCTTCTCGTTCCTCTTCTCAACAAATTCCTCATTTCACAAAAACAAAAGACCATCTTCATTCTTCAACTCTTCTATCGATCCAAAGGAGAGGCCATACCTGACTGCCCGTATCGATACACTGCATGGACTGAGCCGTGAGGGTGTTCCAGAATCGAAGACAACGATCCGCCGTCCCTCCACCGCTCACAAGCAAGCCATGGTGATGCGGCGACCAGGCGAGCGCTTTCACGGCCGCGCTATGATCCGTGTACACCTAAAGATCGATGACTTCAACTCAAACTCCGAAAGAACTACCTGATATGGCTCATTCCTTCGAAGATTCCAGACGAGGAGCTGATTGTCGTTGCCACCCGAAGCGAGGCATTGACGATCCGGTGACCATTTCAGTCCACACACCTAAAAGGAATTTCGTATTAGATTGAAATCGCACATGAAAAGAAAGAAGAAAGGAGTAGAAAGAAAGAAAGCGCACCTCCTGACGATGATACGAAAGACGTCGCTCAATATTCGGCTGACGAATATCTCGTTGAAGGATGTAGCGATCACGAGATCCCGAGCAGATCAAGTCACCGTTCCACGCCAAGCATCCAATACGCGATGTGTGACCCGTTAACTCGTGAACCTTCTTTTGCGTGTGCACATCCCAGATCTGAAAACTTCTCTCTTGTTTCTTCGCTTTGTTACAAAAAGCAAGAACCGTATCTTCCCTTTGAAATGGCAAAGAAAAAACTAGACAAGAACCAACCTGAAGGTTGCCCTTGTTCGTGCCGACAGCCAACGCGTCACCCTTATCCGTCCACTGCACCGACGTCACCGTATCATTCTCCGTTTGCAAATCGCACAGCTTCACAACCTGTAAAAGTTCTTCTTTCAAAAGAAGACTCAAATAAACGAACCTGACTGTTCATTGCCGACCATAGATACACGCAAGTGTTCAGTCCCACCGAGAGCATGTTCTGGGCACTCCAGTCCACCAAATTGAGGTAGAAATCATCTTGAAGCTCCGGAGCATCCAGGACCTAAACTCTCTTTCAAAGCCGCATCACTGAAACAAACCTTGTACGGGTTCTTAGGCACTTTTCTCTGCGGCTTTCGCGGACTTCTCAGAAGACGCTGCGAATCCGCCGAGAGAGGACCCGAGAAGAGCGAACCACTCAGGGGACTCGAGGTCGACGCGCATTCCAGCTGAAAAACGAACCATGAACAACTCCGTCCACATTGGATAAAAATATCTCCCGAAGTTCAAAATGCTCACCCCTCTAGCGGGTGAGATCTTCGTAGGCGTTGAATAAGTGAAAAGCGAGGCAGAAGTGGGCTCACGGGTCACACGCATCTCGTGGCCGCCCGATCCAGGAGGCGTCGTCGACGCCACTCCACCATTCGCGCTACTGCTCGACGCCGCCGCTCCAGCCGCACCACTTCCACTTTGATGCGAGTTCACATCGTACTCCGTACGGTAGCATGACTGAAAAAGAAAACCTCTCAAATCGTTCTCTGAGTTCGCTTCGTCATGAGAAGGTCCCTCGGGTACAAATCACAAATGCCTCACGCAGCCACGAGACTCCCATCTCTTGGCTGGCTTTGTTTGCACAAACTGTCGCTTTCTCCCCACCACACAGTCTCCTCACCCATCAGGACGCCACTTGGGAAGCAATCTTATCTCGTCCCAAGACCCTGCTAGCAACTCTACGATTCGAATTTGAATGAGCGTCTTCTCTATACCTCTGCCCAATATGGGGGGTTGACCATATTCAAGTGGCCGGATGTTATTTGTGTGCCATTCAAAGTGGTCCCCGCTGTGAAGAAGCGGTGCGGCGAGGCGGTTGTTGTGTCCCCGGCTGGGTAGAGGTCACACTCGACCCCTCGTCCCGGCGCGTTCTCGGCACTAAGCGAGGCGAGGAGGAGGCGGTCAGAGGTCAGAGCGGTACGCATTTCGTATCGAAGGCGACGGGGGCGGGCCGGGTCGCGCAGCGCGGCCTGTCGAGGTCAAACCGGGTCGATCCCCGGCTGAGATAAGCCCCCCACCGCGACTCGACCTCCAAGTTCGCTTTCGGCTAATTCCTTTGAGAACTTTCACTCTCCCATCAATCAAAGGTTTTGAGAAACGGCGCGCGCTGAAGGACGAGCGCGAAATTCAGGTCACTCTCTTCAGTTGATGACACAGAATGAACCGTGAAGTTACACAAGGAAATGGGGAAGAAGAGTGAGTGGGAGGACTTACGCGTATATCGTCGATGCAATCGTGCAGCAACTCGTTCCTCAACAGCGCCTTGATCACCTGCAAATGGACCAGATCTCATCTCTCGATAACACAATAAATCTCGCCATCGGCAATAAAATTATCTAACACCCACGTTACGTGAAGGGAGAGAGGGGTCGAAAAGAGAAAGAAGAAGGCGGAAACGTACCATTTGGTCTTGACGCGGTTCCTCGCCGTTCGAGTTCGCACAATTCGAATTCGGTGACGACTGCGTGTGCGAGCTCGTCGACGCCGAGTTCGTCGTGTTTCGACCGCTGATGTCTGAAAGCGTCAATTTGTAAGCACAAACTTTCGATTTTTTTCCGTGTCATTTCGATGCGTCACCCGCTATATGCCCATATCTCACGAAACAAGTAGAAGTTGGAGGAAAAAGCGGTGACAGATCGAGTTCACTTTCGGCTCCGGCATTCAGAACAATGTTACATCGCGCGAAACCATTGTGCTCATTTGCCGGTCAGGAGCGACGAAATTGCAAGTTGAAGAGAGACAAACGAACCTCGGGCGTTGGGACGTTTGTACTGGTTCGAGCCGTCGTACTCGGCGACGGTTGGGATGGCCGCGAAACGCGTGTTCCAATCACTGGCATTCGAACGCAGCGGAATGTAGCGGTCGCCGTACCCCGAGCCCTTCGTCGGTGTCACGTGCGGCGACGATGACTGCAAAGAAACCATCGCATTAGTAAGAACCAGGAGAAAATCGATTTCCGCTTTCTTGATGACGTGAGAAATTGAAGAAAAGCTCTCTCACCGGAGTGATGTTCTTGACGGGCGACGCGCCAATGTTGTGCTGCGTCAGGAAGCGACGATCGAACGGATTCGTCGGCAACATCTAAAGACGTAACATGATTCGTTGCACATTAGAATTCAGAAATGTTGAGAGAGAGATGAAAGAAAAACCGACCTCAGGTCAGACTACCAAGTTGAGTCGACGACCGTCGCGAGCAAACTGAAATCTCCAAAGGATAAAAGCAGACAATGGCACGAACGAGCGTGAATACGAAAGGATGAAAAAGAGAGACAGTTTGTAAACGTGACTAGACATCGATGAAAAACGGATTAAAGGCAGGAATCGGTCGGCGCGCGGGGGTTTAGGAGGAAGTTGGAGGAAGATGGCGGAACTAGTCTCAAGCCGGCACTGCGCGACTTCAAGGAACGACTGGGAACGCGTGTGGTGCGCGTGACTATGCTCACAGGTTCAGGGGCGTGGCAAGTCGGGCAAGGCGGCGGCGGCGGTGGGGGCGGCTGGATGGGGGAGGCGGCGGCGACGCCGGGCGCCGCGCGGCCGAGGTCGCCCCCAAGGATATCGATCGAAGTCCGCGCTCTCACAGCAGCAAGAGAAGAGAAAGAGACAGCGTGCCTTGGACCGGGTCGCGACAGATTTTCTACCGTAGCGACATGCGGGCGCCGCACGGGATTCGGTGCCCGTTGGTAAATGAAGTACCGGTCGTCTAATCAGAGGGAAATTTTTTTGTGCGCTGAAGGCTTGTTACCACGGGCTTTTCCTTATTATTTTGGTCCCTAAAGTCCCCGTGGCTCTCCAAATAATTACTTTCCCCTATATTCCAGACTGTAAACTTGGTCTTTCGGACGCTCCCTAAAGTCATCCTTTACGGACCTAAGAGCAACCCTATAAAAGCGACAGTCTTGAATGTTGCCGTTTTACGTCCCGTCGGAGACCCCTCTATTGCCCTGACCGCTTTTTCCAGCAGACTCTCCTTTGGAATGGCCGTCACCATCCGGGACGCTACGGCCGAGCATGCCGCCGCCATCTACGGCATGATTCAGGAGCTCGCTAATTTCGAGAACTTTCCTGATGGTCCTGAGGTGGGACTTCTAATCCCGGAAAAGAGGATTTGAAGATTGACGCGACTCAACTAGGCAAGGATCTAGATGCGGGGGCCGTTCATGGAGCGGTGCTCTTCGAGGGCGAGGAACCGGCGGCCATGACCTTGTACTACATGGCCTATTCCACCTGGCAAGGACAGTTCATCCACATGGAGGACCTCTACGTCAGACCCCAATTCAGGTTTGGAGAGGCATTTAGAGGATTCATCTTTTAGGAGAAAGGGCTACGGCAAGAGATTGTGGAATCACTTGGGCAAAATCGCGCATTCACGTGGCTACAAGAGACTACAGGTAAGAGAGTGAAACAGCAACGAGGAGACGATTTGCCCCTTATCAGTGGAACGTCCTCGAGTGGAATCAGCCGGCAATTCAATTCTACAAGACCATGCCCGTCATTGACTTGACAAAAACGGAAGGATGGCTGAACTACAGACTCGATCCAGTTGGAATCGAAGCATTGGCCAAGTCGATTTCGGAGTGAAGAAGAAGGACAAGCGAGAGAAGCAAAAGAAAAGATTGTGCTGCATCAGCACGTGTTGTTGCACTTAGGAATGAATTTCGTTTCGTGGCTATGTCACTTGAGTTTTGATGACGATTTTAGCTCCCCGAGGGCAGAATAAAGACTCAGAAACATGAAAGAGATGTCGCGGCAAAGGTTAAACACGAAACCAATCGAGTAAAGCGGCAAAGAAGCTCCAAAAACGCCAAAAACAATAGAGAAGCAAGCGAAATAACGAGACAAAAACCACTGCACGAAAATTCTCCGAGACGAACCAAAACCGCGCGAGCGAAACGCGCGCGCGTAGTTTGTAGTCTGAATTTTTCGGCCGCGGAAAATCATCTCGTTTGATTTCACGTTTCCTCTGTCTTTCCTCGGTTTTACGCTGGTTATTGTTCAGTTTTAGGAGTGAATCGTTGCTTGAAGAGTCGCGTAGAGTTCCGTCCACGATGAGCGCCCACAAACCGGGCGTCCTAAAGCAGGTTCGTGGACGATTTCTTTAGTTTTAGGCCTAGAAATGTGCGCTTTCTTTGATTTTAGGAGTGATTGAATGATTCTCGGGTTTTCAGGTGCACAAGGCACACAAGACTGGTCGGCATCGATCCAAGCACAGCATCAATGAGAACCGAGGTTAGGTGAAGTTCTTTGAGCTTTCACATCTTATCATCCGTTCTGCGAATCAAAGCATGTTTTAGCTCGAAAGTCGGTCCGCGACTTGACGAAACCGGCGCTGCGTAACCTGAGCAAGGATGCTCGACGGGCGTTGGCCGTGCAGCGTCGCAAGGAGCGCACTGCTTCCGTTCTCGAAGAGCGGCGCAGTGCCGAGTACCAAGCACCGACGCTTGTGGTAAGTATTTGTACTCCAACTTGAACTGGACTTTTTCAGTCAATCATCCCCTTTGCGGGTTCACTTTGCGACGATATCATTGATCGATTCGAAGCCTGTGATGACACAACGCAACGAAGCGACATTTCGCCGTTCCTCAGTTACATCACGTGAGTCATTTGGTGCGTTGGGTTTATTTCTTTCAGGGTTCCTCGTTTCAAGTCTCGACTTGCCTTTCTGAAGCCGAATGTGAATGATCTCAATGCGGTTCTCGACGCTGTCAAGGTTGGTGAAAATATTCTTTCCTTTCAAGTTGACGACGGGTTCTACATGCAGAAGTTTGAACGATCATTTTAGGCGAGTGATGTTGTCATGTTATGCTGGCCCATCGAGGGCAACACACCTGAGGACTATGACGAGGAGCTCCTCTCGCTTCTGCTTGCTCACGGTCTTCCGAGTATCGTTCACGTTGTTCGCGGCCTCAGCACTATCACTTCGCACAAGCAGAAGGAGGCGGCCAAGAAGAATCTTCAGAAGAATATCGACAAATGGTTTTTCTTTTATTGGCGAAGAGATATTTTGACCTAGGAGTCTGAACGAAGAGAAATTGTTGAATGCAGACAATCTGTCAGACCATCAACTTATTATACGTCACCTAAGCAATGTGAAGAAGCGTCGAACAACTCTGCAGAAGCGTCACTCTCACATGCTTGTGGAGAATTTTGAAGTGGCCAATGAAAAGGTTTGCTCTTATTACAATTTTGAATCTTTTCAGGACGGGAAATGCGCATTGCGTGCAACGGGTTATGTCCGAGGACTTTCGCTAAACGTGGATCGTCTCGTTCACATTCAAGGTTGCGGTGACTTCCAACTTGAGCTCATCGAAGTCGATGATGATCCTCATTCATTGAAGAATCGAGTCTGTGATTGACTTTTTCGATTGAATTGAGATCCAGAATGGCATGGGCGAAGGACGGCGGGTTGCGGCTCGACCAACGGAGAAGCAGGAGACGCTGCAGTCGGAAGTCGTCCCCGACCCGTTGGACGCGGAGCAGACGTGGCCCGATGAGCACGACAAGAAAAGTGCCTCTAAATGTGAGTCACGAGTTAGTGTTCAATTTCCTTTAGTGGAGAAGAAAGCGATAACCAAGTTGGTGCCAAAAGGAACGTCGTCATATCAAGCAGCTTGGATTCTTGATGATGAGGATGAAGCTGAAGACGAAGAGGTGACAGATGACGACTCGGACGAGGACGACGAGGAGGCGATGGATGCCGAGGAGAGTGAGGCTGAAGAAGAGAATGGTGCCGAAGAGTCTGGAGGGGAAGAAGGAGAGATGGAAGAAATGGATGATGATAATAGTCAGTCAAATTTGGATCGAAATGAGGTTTCTTGTCATATTTTGTAAGAAAATGTTGTTCAGTTGGATAAATACCGAGAGGAACGTGAGAACTCGAAATGGCCCGATGAGGTTGACACGCCGTTGGATCAACCGGCGCGTGTTCGCTTCCAGAAGTATCGTGGTCTCAAGAGCTTCAGGTTCTTTTCTTTTTTTTCATGGAAGAGATTTCAGAACGTCTCCATGGGATGCGTATGAGAATCTGCCTCGAGATTATGCTCGAATCTTCCAATTCCAAGACTTCCGTCGTACGAGAAAGATCGTGCTGGCTGCCATCGATGAGGCGGATGAAGAAGAAGAAAAGGGAAAGGAGACTCGCGTCCCTACGGGTACCTTTGCGACGGTTCACATTTCGGGTGTTCCGACTTTTGTTGTTGGTAAGTTGGCCGTCTTTCTTCAACTATTTCTATTCTCAGATGAGTGGCGTCGCAGTCAAGCAGAGGGTCGTCCAATTGTTCTCTTCCAGCTCTTGCCTCACGAGCAGAAGATGAGTGTGGCCAATCTGCTCATCAGGAAGCATCAGAACTGCACGGTTTGAAGAGCTTCAAGAGTTCTAAACTCGGGTGTTAGATTCCAATCCGCAACAAAACACCGTTGGTCTTCCATGTGGGTTTCCGTCGTTTTGAGGCGACGCCCACCTTTTCGCAGCATACGAATGGAGACAAGTTCAAGGTTCTTTCTTTTCTTTTCTACCTTTTTATCAGTTTCAACATTGGAATCTTTTTCTCTAGATGGAGCGTTTCCTCCGCCCGGATGCGGCAACCGTGGCTTCGATCTACGCGCCCATCACATTCCCACCAGCGACCGTTTTGGTCTTCACCAAGTGAGTTTCTTTTGAGGAAAGAATTGTTGCTTCTCAGGGATGGCAAGCTCGTGGCGTCGGGTTCGGTGCTTGATGTTCGACCGACTCGCGTGGTTCTCAAGAGAATTGTCCTCTCCGGTCATCCGTTCAAGATCAATAAGCGGTCTGTGGTCACCCGCTACATGTTCTTCAATAGAGGTTTGTGATTTCTTTGAAGTTAGAGAAACTTGTGGATTCAGACGACATTGAATGGTTCAAGCCAGTGGAGCTCCACACTCCGAGAGGTCGTCGAGGCCATATCAAGGAGGCGATCGGTTTGTACACTTCTTTTCTTTGAAAATTGAAATTTCAGGAACTCACGGCCACATGAAGTGCCGCTTCGATCAGCAACTGAACGCGCAGGAATCCGTGATGATGAGCCTCTACAAGCGAGTCTTCCCCAAGTGGACCTACAATCCGGTGCTCGTCGCGGGAGGAGGAGGAGCGGTCGAGGAGAAGATGGAGATGTGATTTCTTCTTTCCGCTTCTTTGGAATGTCGTTTTATATCGTGCCTTTGACTTGTTTACTTTTGACTTGTTATTGCGCTGAGAGAGTTTAGTGCCTCGTCGTTGATTGTTGAGAAAAGTTTGGAGAGATAAAGTTGTTGAGGAATTCTGGATTTTGTGTCATTGAAGTCGGCGAAACGATGAAATGTTTGAAGATTTGCTGGGAAGAGGAAGATTGAGCTTGAAGAAGGAGCGCTGAAGAGGCTGCGAGATGGATGCTGTGAGGATAAGTGGGTGATTTCAAAAACTAGAAACTTCTTTGATAGATCGAGCAAGTGAATTGGAGCTTCGACGATTTGCTCAAGTGTTGGAAGAACTTCCGAAATGTGGCAAGGAGAGGCCGCGCTCTTTGCATTACTTGGCCGTTTCAGAAGTGAGTGAAAAGTTTGGAATAATCTAGGCCTTGATGTCGTTCTTTCCGTTTCGTCCAAACAGCGAGAAAGTATCTCTTGTTCTCTTTCAGAAAGACGATGATCCTCCGTGTGATGTGTCGTCTCTTGTTCAAAGCGGAAACACGACAGTCGACAAGGTTAGAAGAAGAACAAAGGAAAGTCTTTGAACATTCAGGTGATTGTGGTCTTTGCGACCTTGTTGGCTGAAGTGGAAGAACTCATTGATGAGGCGAGACATGCCATCAACCCGGGTCTACTTCTTTATGGAGAGGAAGGTGAGTCAGGGACTGAAGAGAAAAAATGACGTCATTGAAGTTCTCCTCGAGGAAACCCTAGAACCATCGATCTCAACAGCTGAAGCACCAGCCTGGGCCGAGGAGCCAATGAAAGCCATTCCAGCCTTCTTACCCTTTCTCCAAAGCAAGTATTATTACCATATACAGTAACCCAGAGTAGGAACGGCGCTTTTCGTGGCGAGAGTCGGCGATGTTGCCCGTCAGCTCCTACTTCAACTTCGGGCCTTTCATCAAATGCGTGAGAAGGAGGGACGAAAGACTGATGACCTGAAGTTGCTGGTGAGTTTTGAAGCAAAAATTCACGAAGAGAATTTGAAGTCGGTCTGGCGTGGTCTGGGCGAACTCCTGGCCATTCTGCTTGTCCTCGATGAGGTCGTCAGGTCGAACACCGTGCTAGCGTCACATTGGGCCACTTATAAAAAGTAAGATTACTGTAGATTCAGAGATGTCTTTAGAGCGATTGAGACAGCGTCGCATAATGCAGCTCAGTTTGGTACCACTACAGAACGGCTTCGACCCCTTCTACAAGTCATTACTTTGATCGACCTGCAAGTCATGGGAGCCAGCATGTTGAGGGTACGGTAGCTTTACTGATAATTTTTGTGTTAGAATGTTTGTGATGCGAGAGTTGGAGACGCTTCTGATGATCCCGTGACAGCGGAGAGGATGAGAAGAGCCATCTCCGATCTCTATGAGCGATGGGAGAAGGCTTCAAGTGAGATTTTATCCAAGGAAATTGACACAAGAGAGCATTTCAGCTGACGATATGCCTGACAAGCGTCGACTCCTCGTTATTATTGCCCTGGTGGTGTTTCAAAGACTGAATTTTGGCAAATTTGGTAGTAACGAGAAGAAGCTGCTCAAGGCCATGTGGGGATCACAGAAGAAGGTAGTTCTACTTTGAAGAGAAACAACAACAAACAGATTGTGGCCTATCACCTAGTCGGGGATATTCTGTGGATTCCCTGCCAGTTCCTGCTCAACAATCATCCGGACTGTGAACTGGCTCTGGATAAGAAGAGTACGGTATTCATTGCTGGAGTACGGTAGGTGAAAGTCTTGAGATGAAGGTTTTAGGGGTCAATTGTATACCGAACAACTCGATCATCTTCACTCAGAGGTGGGCACGCTATGCTCGGCGGCTCTCGAATGGAAGGCACAGGTTGAGTTGAGGTTTTTCAAAGGAAAGTTGTCAGATGAATCAAGAAGTAGCACAGCCGAATTCTACAAGTCAGAATTCCCTCAATAACTGTGATCTCTTCCACAAGGTAAACAACAAGTAAACAATATGTAAACATGTAAACAATTGCAGGGTCTTCGAATTGCTGATCGAATGGTGCGGCGACTGAAGACGCTGTTGAATTGTGACCGGGATGCTCAGAGGACGGAATTGTCGCTGAATACGGCGAGGGCGCTGGGACAGTGTTTGGTCCATGTCAAAGTTTGTTTGAAACTCGTTCTCTTGAGGGTTTCAGATGATCGCCAAGGTCTTCGCCGAGTATTGGCCTTTTGTGATGGAGACCACGGCGGTGGCGGCTCAGCAATGGAGGTTTCTTTCTTTTCCTTGACTTCATAGTGCCTCAGATGCCAGCTCTTGGCTGTCCTTGAGAAAGGCCGAGAGCTATCACGAGCTGAGGGACCGTCGGGAGTGGACGCGGCGTCGGCCCTGCTTGTGGCCCGTGATGCCATGCTCTCAACTCGTAAGTGATACGTTTCAAGTTCAGAAATTCTATGCATACAGCCTCGAGGACTCGACTCGCCGTGGCAAAAGTCGCTTTTGAAATGGCTGGCTATACGGTTCGACTCAAAGTCTTGGTCATTGGTTTTTTTAGAAAGTCTTCAAAGGCTCGGATGGGACTTTTGTTGAGGACCTTCTCGTTAGAATTTCTTCACTTTCGCGATTTGGACGGTATTTGAGAGTTATGAATCAAGCCTTCAGGTCCATTTCTCGAGTGACAAATTGCGATTTTCTTGCCTGGCAAAGAGCGCTGGTTAGTGCTTGTTTCGACGCATTGCTCAAGGACAATCCGCCAAGGGAGCATTTTACTGTAAGAGAATTGGAGGTTTTTAAAAAAGACCACGTTTAGCTCTTCATGGATGCTATCAACGATTGTGCTTTGCTTATGAGACTAGCACAGCATGGTCCCAGAGATCGGCCCGACACCGTGTTGAGGGCATTTCAGCGGGAAGTCTTTGGTGAGCTGAAGAAGGTAAGAATCAGTTTTTCAATGAAAATTGTGGTTTCCTTATTTTAGTCTTTTCTGGGCCCACTTTGTGGCGAGGTAGAGAACGAGCTGCGGATTCTTGTCCACAAAGAGTTGCTCTCTGGACAGAGCTTACCATCGGATAAGATCAAGTGCGTTTTTTTTTCTTTTGTTGAAAAATTAGACATTTTAGGTTCTATCGTTCTTTCTTCAAAGACCCGGAATTGCGAATTGTCGACAGAATCATTAATGTGAAGCGTTAGTGACCAAAATTGTTTGTAAACTTGATTGTTGCAGAATTTGTCGAACGCTATTTGGAGAGGACGTTTTACAATCTGAGGTTAGTCGAACCAAGCACAAAAAGGTGAATAAAAACTATTTTCAGCGTGGTGGCCGAACACGATGGAGACACTTATCAGAGGATGGCCATAGTGGCTCGATGTCGATATGGTTTGGAACTTGTCGATGGTCGTCTGCCGCATCATGTTGTTGATCAGGCGAGTCTTCGTCCTTTTTTTTTCCTTTTTTTAAAACTACCGTATGCTTCGGACGTTACCGTATCCCTTCTTCAGGGTCTCGATGTTGTGGAAGTAATGCGCAATCTTCATGTTTTTGTCACCGAATATAATTACGATCTCAATCAGCAGGTTAATTTTTTTTTAAATGTTGTATTTATTTATTTATTTTATTTAATTAAATTTTCAGATCTTCATAGAACGAGAGAGTAAGGGCAAGCAACTTCGAGTCTTGACTGTGGATCATGTGGCGAATTCGTTGAGGACTCACGGAATGGGCGTCCTCAACACCACGGCCAATCTCGTTTATGTATATTTGAAGAAAAAGTTGGAATTTTCAAAAGAATTTTATTTTTTAGGTTTTCAATCTTCTCGCAGTTTCTTAACGATGAGTACATCAAAAGCTTGGTTCAGAAGGAAATTCGCTATTTCGCTGAGAACAAGGCAACGTTGGGGAATTTGGTTTGTCACGACTTTGAAAAAAATTGTAGCTGAAAATTCCAGTACCCAGTTGCAAAGGCTGAAAAATTGAATGCAGCAATTCGAAAACTGGGAACCGGCGATGATGAGTCGACTTATGTGGACAAGTTCCGAATCCTCATCACTCAGGTCTCAAAGCGAAATTCGCTTTTTCATTGCAGGATTACTGTAGATGGGCAATGCGTTGGGCTTTGTGCGGCTTGTTGCTGGAAGTGGTGCGCGCGTCTCATCACAACTCATGGATTATTGCACACTCGACGAGGACTTCGTCAAAGCCGATAATGCGGTAAGCAAAATAAAAATCGTCATTTTAATTGGAAAAAAACATTTGAAGGAAGAAGAAGGACCACTGTCGGAGCATGCCAAGAACCTCCCCGAGGACGTGAAGAAGGCGGCCGAGTTCGCAGATGCCGCGAGAAACTTAGCCAAGAAACAAGCCTCAACTACTAATGACTATATTCGAGTGAGTACTCTTTTTGAAACTGCCGAAAAGATTATTTCCTGGTTTTCTTTAGCGCCAAAGAATTTTTGAACTTTTTTCTTGAACTAGCAATAATTTGCTCATTCCAGCTGCTCATTGACGTGTTTGCTACGGCTCTTCGTGATCCGGAGAAGTTCGCGCATCTGCAAACGTGAGTGTTCGTACGAAAGCTTCATTTTATTTATTTTTTCTTCAGTTTCTACGCCCTTGTCCCCGCGCTGTCCGTCAACTTCGTTCAATGGATGGTCACTTGCCGGACTCGACTCGCTAGACGCCAAGCCAAGGGCGGAATCGTCATCACCGACGACGGCTTTGCTATGGGCAAGTCTTATTGGAGCGTTTCTGAAGCTTAACTTTACAGGAGTTGGCTACATTCTGCAGCTCCTCGGACAAAACCCGGTCTTTCGTGAACTGGGCTGGTGGCATTCCGTGCAGAAGAAGTTTGATGATGAAAGAATTCGCTTGAAAGAAGCGAAAGATGAAGACCCGACAACGGCCGCCCTCAAAGCGACAAGACTCGAGGAGAACCGACGGGTACGGTAGTTTTGTAGAAACGAGATTTTCGCTTCAGGAGTTTCACAAATTAATCTACACCCTTCACTCGTCGCAGGTCTTCTTCGCTTCGTCGAATGAGGACGAGGAGGGCGGCGTCGGCGAGGAGGAAGCCAAGGAATGAACTTACAGATGATTAAGAAATCATAAAAGTCTACCAAGCAATCGCAATGCACTAAACAGTAAGGGAGCACAAAGGACTCGACAAGCTGTGGAACTTGTATGCTATTTGGACGAGCCGCATCATTCTCTGCGTACTCGACACCTCTGAGGAAGGGACGCGGCCGGAATACGCATGATTTAGGCTGTGCGAAGGAGCGACGTCGCCGCCCGCAACCCCCAGTTTGTTCGAAGGAAAACAAACGGCTGCCTCGGCATGAATGCGTCACAAAAAAGAACAACTTCGCCGGGAACCGCGAAGCGTTCAAGGTGAATCACAATCTTCGCGGCGTTCCTTCCGCCTAAATCATTCTGGCGCGGGGGGGGGGGGGGGGGGG
>JAQIXL010001888.1:0-15376 GCA_034700245.1 Poikilolaimus oxycercus | reverse complement strand
CAAAATTCTAAGGACCCGCCAAGGTATTGCCGCGGGGTCTCTTAGAACTTTTGATTCTCTCAGAAATTTCGTGTTAACTCATCTCTTCAACAATAACACTTCTTTGACTTCCCGAAGAAGACCTTGACAGAGGTGACGACCGTGCTAAAGACGGTTGCAAGGGGCTTTCGGGGCTCAACGAAGCGGAAGGAGATGCGTTGAAAGAAGGAAAAAAGAACTCGCGCCGTCCCTCTCTCTTCTCCTTTGACAGACGAAAGGCGTTCGCAAACCGTCAAACCACAGAGCGAGCAAACCCAACCCTCGTCATTCATTCTTCTTTTCTCTCTCCTCTCTCGACCTTCATGATTTCTTCTTTACAGCGTGCAAAGCCCTCGCTGCCCTTAGTTGGAGCGTCGACGGCGGGGGCCTTCCGGTCGAGCGGACGCCTCTCTTCTCCAAACCAGTACAGTCGGGTCCCCCTTCGCCTCTGCAGCCACGGGTAGAAACAGAAGCTCATAATTCATGGCAACCAACATGAATGAGAGACTGTCCCCCACCACCTTCTCCCGACTTCCGCCTCTTCCTTCACCCGCAGACCGGACAGACGAAGTTCTTCGATGAACTGGTCAGGTAATGGAGGATCTTTGAGAGAGTCGACGGAGGTGGTGAAAGTGCAGCGAAAGACAACTATTAACCCAAATGTCCACACGAGTCCAGTCAACCTTGTGGCGAACCGTGCAGTGAATAGACCGACCGAGGCAGTTTTTTGTTCGTTCCTGGACACCCGGAGAGAAGGAGGAAGAAGAAGAGCACAGATGGGGTGTCCTCGTCTTGACCAGGTCGGAGGTCAGAACGTGAGGGGTGAGGCCATTGGCATTGCCTTTGTCTTGGCTTTGGATGCTCTCTTCCTCTTCTTTATTATCTTTTGGGATATGTCCCCGTGGGGAAGGAAAGGGGAGATAAAGTCGCTAGAGCCGAAATCTCGCCTTCCTCCCCCCCCCCCCTGGAGAGAAGAGAAAAAGCCACCCAATAGAAAGCAGCGGAAGAAGGCGTTATCACCCACTTTTCAGTCAGAAAGACGATCTTCCTTCAGATCAAGGAGACCGCCGCGCGGCTAGAATGGCCCAAAGGAACTGACCACGACGGCCACCTCGGGGCAACTCGCCCTTCCTCAGAGAAGACACATCTGGGCAGTGAAGGCTCGCAGAATGAGCGTCGGAGGGGGTGCGAGCACTTTTTCGAAAAGACCCCAAACGGCCATCTGCAGACCACATCTTCGCCTTCGGCAACGAGAGGCTAGGGACAAGCACCCGCATCTCCCAAGGTCCCCTGCTGAGTCTTTTACGGCTCTCGATTTAGGTGTGCGGACATGCACAAATTGCCTCTTGGCGGTGAGCGGCGCCCCTTGGCGGGAGAAGAGATGGACATGGGCGATAGGCATGGTTGGGGATTCGAGTGAGGGGAGAGAGGGTCTCGAAAGGGACGATGATGGCCTTGCACGGTGCCGCGAACGAGGACGATTCTGCGGCTTGATAGTCGTCGTCGTCCCTCTCGGTCGTGACCCATGTTCACCCCGTGTTTTCTCTCCTTTTCCCCCTTCTTTCACACCCACATAAAAACCACAGGTTTCAACCACTTCCAGAAGGGGTTTGACTTTTTTTGCTGATTAAAAGCGAGTTCAGCATGTGTTGAGTGGAGTTTCTCGAGGGAGGAGAGACCGAAGAAGAAGATGAGAGAAAACGCCCGCCGGGGTTTCCCAAAGCACTTAGCACGAGGGCGAGGAGGGGAGGCAGCGGGCCAAGAAGTGCGAACCGAGTAGAAGAGGAGACGCAAGAAGAGAAAGAAGTTCAGAAGATGAAGGAGCAGAAGAAAAGGAGAACTGACCGTCGATCGAGACCTGACGAGGTCGAGGATTGAGGCGTGAGTTCTCGGCTTGAAGACCGGCGAGTAGAGAAGTGAGCAGCAAGAAGGAGGTCCTCATCGCGTCTCGGCGTTCAGTTCAGAGACGACATCTGACAGTCTGCAAAGTAAAGTTTAGTAGAAGAGAGAACCGGGAACATTACAGGACTCGTCTCTCTCGCCTCGCGGACCGACACGACACGATTGCATACATAAAGAGGGAGAAGTTGCGTGTTCGAAGAGAGAAGCGAGGGGAAGAGGAAGAGGCGATTGCGGCGACAACGAGGCGACTTCATGTTCTCTTCCACTCTCAGACTAAAGAAAAGGCTCATAAAAGCGGTCGTCCGAACGCTTCCGCGGGACGATGAAGAGAGGAGAGAAGGCGGAGGGAAGGGACGCCTTGCGCGGGGGCCAAAGAGACTCGAGCAAGCGGGTTCTCGCCCTCGAGGTTTGCACTTGTTTGGAAGAGACAGCCTTGTCGACATTGAGAAGTGCGGCTCGTCGGTTTTTCACACTTCTTGGGGGGGGGGGGCTGAGCCGTGGTCGGTGACCGTCGACGGGGGGAGGGAGGGGAGGGAGCAGCATCGCCTTGCAGAGTCACGATCAAATAGTAAACCTGAGGAGCTTCTCTCTCTTCACGAGGCACAACTCGATTACAAAACCTCTTCGAGGCACTTTCATCTTAATGTCAAGGTGGTTGAAGGGGGACTGGCCTTGATTCTGGAGGAGGGAAGAGGGAAGAGAGAGGAGGCAGAGAAAGGAAGAAAAGACGGAAGACAGACGACGATATCGATTTGATAGCACAGAAGGAGTTTGGCGCGCTCGCACGACAATTTTCAAATCACGCGGTCTTCTCAATTCTTGTTCACACTTGTCAGTGGCGGATTAGCGCCGTGGCGGCTCTTTGTGAAATAACGAGTGAGATCACTTTCCCTCTCTTCTCTACAGAAGGAAGAGGAAGGGCGCGAATCGAGAGAGATCGTGGTCGGCGTCGATGGCTGGGAAAAGTCTCCAACGGGCGGGAATCGCGAGGCTCTTCAGAGCCCATCTCGACGGCTTTCGCACGTCGCCCCCGAGAGGGAAATGGTTCGGTGCCGGGTCACAGAAGGTTCGAATCTTCTCCCTTCTGGTCAAGTCAAGGACACGAATTCATCCTGAAGTCGGGTTGCCAACGCCTTTCAAAGCCCTGCTCTGAATTGAGAAATCACCGCCAGATGCACGTGTCGTCGAAGGCAAAGGGGGCTCCTCCTCCCCGCCGGATAAAGAGAAGAGGGCGCCTTGCCAGCGGCTTTGGAGGAAAGAGCGTGGCGCGAGAAGATGTTACACTTGGTCTGCGAAGAGAAGAGAGAAGAAGTGACCAGCTCCCTTTCTCCTCCGTCTCGCACTCGGGGTTCACTAGCATTAGATTAATTCCTCGAGACGCGGAGCTCCTCGCTGCAGGAGGAGCGCGAGAACAAAGCAAGGCGCCCCACCACACCGTTCCATCTCACCCGGAGACTCATCCTCCTTCGTTCTCCCTCCTCCCCCTCCTCCTCCTCCCTTCTCCTTCGCTGTGCTTCTTGCCCATTAAGCGTCTCCTCGAAGGGATCGTCCTTCCAAAGACGAAACAACAAATCTTCCAAGCGAAGAGAATGAGAAGGAGATGGAGAGAGCAGAAGAAGGCCCGGTGTTCAGAGCGTGGATGCGCGCGTTGAAGAAGAAATTAATGCAGAGCGATTCATAACGAAAACGGATGCACATTTCCTCTCTTCACCATCCTTCGCCACTTATGGCAGAGGGCACCTGCTCCTCCCTCCCTCTCCCCCTCCCTCACAAGAGTCTACAGACATTTTTGGCGCGCTGCATAATTTCCGTGAGGTCAGTCGTTTCAGTGGATTGGCAGAAGTCCTGAAGAGTGAATAGAGGCTGGACGACGAGGGAACGAGGACCGGCAAGGCAGAAACCCCCTTGAAGAGAGAGGGGCCAAGTGGAGAGGGGAAAGTTCTTCTAGCACCTCAAGGCGGAGGCCGCATCAAAAAGTGACATAAGGGCAAGAGGGAGCAAGGAGACCGAGAAGGGAAGGTGAGATGGGAGAAGGGAGACCTGCCATGTCTTCGCTTATTTACCGCTGACCGATGACCGCTCGCACGCGACGATTTGCTTTCTTTCTTTTGCCTCCTCCTCCTCCCCTTCTTCTCTTTCTCGCTGCTCTGCTGCTGCTAGTGGCGACACGCGAAACGCACCGTCACGCACCACGAACGCGCAATCTCCCATGTGTGTGCACACCAAAAATGCGCAGGCAACAAAAACACGAAGTGAGGCAAGAGGGACGAGGCCACCTGGGTACACAGGCTCGCAAGAGATGAAGAGAGTGACCGAATGTGTCATCACGGAAAGGAAAGAAAAGAAAACATGGAATAGTTGTGAAAACGTGTAGCACGAAACAACGATAACGGGGAAACAAGAAAAGAAAGAAGAAGGGAGACACAGGCAACGACCAGAGGGAGGCGCCAGTGGAAGAGGAGGGGAAGGTTCGAAGGGGCGGGGCCTCCTTCACATCATCGAAGGTCGAGCGTCCACCCCTCTTCGCCGCTGCACAAGGGCAACAAGGGCACTCGCAGTGACCCGTAATGACTGAATCTGTTGGAACTTTTGCACGAGCGTCAACAATGTTGATAACTGAATTGGAAGGGAGACTGGGAGAACTCGACCTCGTCCAAGGTAGAGAATCGAGGGAGGCGAAGGAAGAGAAGAAGAAGAAGGCAAGAACTCCGACTGACCGAGGTCGCAGGAAGGAAGATTCGGGCGGCGGATTGAGGAGACTCCTCCGAGAGAAGAAGGAGAAAAAAAGATTCGGGGATTGGCAGGAAGCGAGGAAATGAGAGCCCCCAGCACATGTGTGTGTCTGATGAGCAAGATGAAGGGTCAGACGGTGGCTGATTCAGAAATCACTACTCATGGCTCAGCCTCTACGAGCTGCGTGTGTGTTGAAGTTCAAGCTGAAATAACAGTCCTAATTGACATCGAAATGGAAATTGTAAGTCGCGTGCCCCTGTTACATTGCAGTCGCTCATCACCACGTTAATTGAGGACGCAGTAAAACAGCGAATTGTAAGCCAGTGAAAATGATCACAAAAGAGTTGCAACTCTAGCAGCAGTTGTTTTTGCAAGCACGAAATGCACCAGAGTTTACAGCTAGCTTTGCACCGTGGAACCTTTACAACGCTTTCGACTTGTTATTTTTTGAAGCAAACAAGGACTGTAAAGAGCCTGAGGGCCGAGGAGCGTGCTCCCACCTGCTCCAAGCCTTCAGTCTTCAGCCGGAAAGAACCAACAAGATGGAGGAGTCGAGTGAGTTACGCCTCCATAAACCGAGTGATAGAGGCGGTGTTCGACTTGGCCTCTTGGCGGCTCCCAGACTGGAGGGGTCTTCCTCCCGACGAGCGAGGGCCAAACGACTCTTCACAGAAATTTTACGGTTATTGTCGAGTCGACGTGTTTTCCTTGGCGAAATCGACGACGGCAATGATTTGGCAATCATTCAATGTCCAGAAAAGGAGGGAGAGGAATGAGGGACAGAGGCGAATTTCATAAGTCTCGCTGACTCAGGTGAGGTTGCGGCAATTCTGACTCACGAAGGGCTATCATGCAAGAGAAGAGGAAGAGTGGAATTGCAAATAAGGGCGACCTGCCAAGACGCCGCATATCAGTCTGTCCTGGCAGACCGCCGATGAAGACCCGAAGGAGAGGCACCGAATTATGACAGAGACCGACAGTGACATCTTCGGGGAGGGCGCTAATTCCCCCTTGCCGTCCGCCTCGCCCCTCAGTGGACACCTGGAGAGACTGTCTCTTTCGTCTCTTGACCATCGTTTCTCGATTTGATGTCCTTTTCTACTGTAAAGAAGAAACGCATTTTGCCGAGAGCGACACGATGAGCAAAGTTTGTTGCTGTTGGTATCCCGCCGTTTTGACATCACGACCACCCGACGTCGATGAAAGCTCGAGATGCGGCATTTCAGCGAAAGACGCAAAACCGCGACATAAGAGAAAAGAGAGGGACGCTGTCTCGAAGGTCAGCATTGTCCGCATCCCGAGGCTCGTGCGACGCGCGCGGTAAAGGACGCCGCAGGAGCGTGTGGCGCGCGTGGATAGCAGGCCCATTAACTCCGGAGCGCATGGACGTCGCCTCGAGGGCCTTGTTCGAAGGAGACGGAGGAGGAAGACGATCGTAAAGGCTCCCGCCAGCCGGGTCTCTTCACGGTCGCCCCTCCAACTCGCAACATCGACATTCGCTTATCGTCAAGCGAAATCGCGCAAAAAGGCCTCATAACTCGATGAAGAGGTGTAAACCTCGAGCAAGACGGCGCGAGTCGGCGAGGCAGCAAACAAAGCAAGTGGAGAGAGAAGGTGTCGACGGGGAGAAGAAGCCGCCTCTGCACGGGGAACACGACGACACCGATTGCATGCAGCGATAAAACCGTTGCCTGCACTTCCACAGCTCCCTCACGCGCCACCTTGAAGAAGGAAACATGGCCGCTTCGTTGTCGAATAGCCGTCCTTCGGGGGCAATAAGACTGTTAGAACGGGCACAGAGCTGCACTATCAGAGAAGCTTTCAAGGGAGAGCGGGCACTCTCTGGTCCCTTTTGTTTTATCGTGTTAGGTTGTTTGGGACAGAGAGGGAGAAGGAGAAGAAAGCGCCTGAGTCACGGTGGAGGGGTGATTGGACATGATTATGGACTGGTCAGAGTGAAGGGAAAAGCGGGGGACTGCAAGAGGATGAACATAAAGTTGCCATTTAGTCTCCTTCAAGCTTTAGGTGGAGGAAGGGTAATTCTGGAGGATAGGAAGTGCGCGAAAGACGTAGATAGACATCTCAGGCAGGGTCATCAGTCATGAGAGGAGCTTGAGAGGCGGCGACAGCAAGCTTCGAGGGGGAAGAACTGGAAACTCGGGTGAAAAACCATGAAGCAAGTTGGCACGAGTTGAAAACGATCTGAGGAACTTGGGCTTTGAAAGATTTCGCCAGAAAGGGCCTTACCAACAACTGCAAGGCAACGAAAACTGGCTAAGACGTAAATAGTGAAACTGCAAGATGACAGTAACAATTCACTTGACTCAAGTGTTGTCCCTACGGGATGACCTGGAGGTAATGAAGGCTGCACGGGCCATAAATAAAGAGGAGAGGACGATTGACGACAGAAGTCTCTTGAGGAGTCTCAAGGTGCATTAGAGGGAAGAGGGCAAGGGGGCAACCGGGGGTCTTGACGTTTCTCCCGAGAACGTCCCTCAGAGGTCAACAGAAGGGCCAAAGAGAACGGCCGACGCCATCAACACTTCAAGTCTCTTTTGCCGCCGCTTTCTGTCACTCGATCTGTCTCCCGAAAGGCTTCCATCACACTCACAAAAGGCTCTAGTTCAACAACAAAAGTTCTACTCTTGAGGTCATTGTTTGAGTGGAATGTCCCCCAGACCGTCGCCCAACCAGCGATGCTTGAAATTGTGGCGATTATTAGGCGAATTCTTGAAACCGTCATGTGCCCGAAATATTGCAAGAAGTGTAACATTCTCAGGATCGAAAACCAGTCTTCTTCGCGGAGAATGCAGGGAAATGTCTCGGATTACAAGTCATTTTTCGACTTCCGCCTGTTGACATTCGAGTTATTTGAGGTGGAGTGGTGAGGGGCTGCAACTGCAGAAGAAGAAGGAGGAGGAACGTAAACTAAAGCAGAACCTCCCAGAAGCAAGCGAGTAGCGACTGGAAGCTTGCGATAAGGGGGTGCTCCAAGACGGGAAGGAGAGGAAAGAGAAGAGAGAAGAGGCTGGGAAAGCAACGGTGAGCCAAGAAGCGTCGCAGCGTCTGTGAGTCGTCGCTCGCCGGCGTCCAGCCTCTATTATTGTTTCGAATGCTCTGATTCAACCCAGGGATGAGCAAGGCGTGAGAGCAAGCTGACCGACGGCTGCCGCCTCCGGGCAAGCGCGCCTTCACAACTTATACAGTTTCCCGCGGCTTTGAAGTTTCAAACTGCGAATTTCAAGTCGATGGAAATGAGGAAAGCGTTTCACGCACAACAGGCATTGATACTTGTACAATAGAATTTACGGTGGCGGCAAAATAGTCCGTTTCTAAATCAGACACAGTCATTCGAGAGAAAGTGCAGCTTGTCATCTTGACCACTTGAGAGGACAATCCCACGAGGGAAAGTTCATTCGCCTCGCGGATGTGCAAGGAGTTCCTCGTAGAAGGGACAAAGCAGAGCTAATTCTGCCGCCCCTCTGGGAGTCCGTGTGGCGGCCGAGGCCGGCGGTTAATGTGGGTCTAACCCAAAAACCCGTGTACCCACCTTGGGCAACGGGGGTTCGTAGAGGGAGGCGAGCACACATCAGGCAAACACTCCTCTACCCATTTTCCGAAGGCTGCAAATCATCTACTCTTTCTTCCTCCCGCTGCAAAGAGAGGGGAGAATGCGGATCAAAATTTGCCACAATGAAATCATTGCAAAGAAAAGGAGGACAACCGACCACGATCGGAAAATGTCTTTTTCAATTGACTATCGGTTGTAGTGAAACCGGCAAGTCACAAAGATTCACGTGTTCATAAAACGGTGGCGACGTTTCAAAAGCGACCTTCAAGCCTTCAAGAAGACGGAACGTTTTGATTCGAAAGTGATCACCCAGCGGGGATCCGTTTTCGCTTGGTCCAAGTCGCCGTCACTTCTCACCTCAACCTCATTCGCCTCCGCTTTGACCGTCTCCATGCACATTTCTCTTTCAACCTCTGCAGTCAACCTCCCTCTTCCCTCTCCTTTTCCTTTCCATTTGGACTTCTCCGTCGCCCCTCGCCGGCACACTCAGCGGGCGGTCCAAGAACTGTGAGAAAAAAAGCGCTTGGAACAAAGAAATTGGGCAGAGGAAAAGGATCGCCGTTCCGTGAGGGCGTTGAGAGGAACGCTTTCCTGAGGGTTGACTGAACATTTGAAAAGAGAATTCGCATTAACGCGGCCAACACTCGTCTCAATTGGATGTTATGATTTCTGTTTGTTCCTCCTCTTCAAAAAACGCGCTCCCAAAAAGGGTTCGAAACCGGGTGAAGGTTAAAGGGAAGAGGAGAGGGAGGGGGATCGTAAAGAACACGAGTGCGGGAAGAAGAGACCGGACCCGCAGCGAGCTCGTCTGACACCAGGAGAAGGCGAAGGGGAAAGGGATGTGAGTTAATCAAATTACCCGCTGAAGATAAAGACGGATTTGCGGCTGAGCAGATATCGACCCTGGAGACGGCGGACCTCGCTGAGATAAGCATGTTTGAGGAAGAAAAGAAAGACTCAAAGACGCTACAATCCTGTCGGAAAGAAATTGTTATCACACAGGCTCTGTCCTAAAAATAAGCTAACGAAACAGCCAACTCACAAGGCAATGTGGGTTTGGGAGTCAGGTAGGTGAGACGAGAAGGAGCCAGAGGAAGAAGGCCGCAGGAGACGGGCGCCTGGACATTTATCGCCGAGAATCGGCCGAGGAGAGGGAGCCTCCCCTCCTCGCCTCGGACGACGAGGCAAAAACACAAACGACAACACGCTGAAACCCACGCGAATCCCCCTTCGCTTTCAAAACTTGAGCAGAGCGAGCTAGACAAGAAGGATCTACATTTGCAAACAACCTCCGCAACAACGATAGCCGCAAGCAGAGTAGCAGAAATATACACTTGGACAGTAAAACATCCAAAAGCCTGTAACAAGACAGAACTCTTGTTGTGTTTGCGCAACAGGGCAAATCGAGGGATTTGGGAAGAAAGGAGAGAGGGAGACCCGAAAGGAGGGATCAGAGCGATTGATATCGCGACGGCGGCGCGGCGAGGTGGCCGAGGATCTCGGGGCCGTCTCTGTGGCGGCGGCCCCTCTCAGCGAGAAAAAGGCAGAAAAACACGGGAACACGACATCGAGATCATATCGCCGAATATGGCCTGTTTTTTGGCGCGTCCGCCGTCGCCGCACCCTGCCTCGGATCTGAGCCACGGATCGCTGCAAGTAAGGGAGTCATGTGAGTGGAAGGGAAGAGAAGGAGAAGAAGCTTCAACTTCCTACGAGTCTCCTTGACTCATAAAAAGTTGCTACTATTCAACTCAATGGCCAACACTGGTAACTGAACGGCAATTCCAGTGACGTTGTACTATATTGAAATGGTGAAACCGAGAAATTCAAGGTGGGTTGAAAATAGAATCCTTGACGTTCGCATGCGCGTGCATTCGTTCAAGCGACGAGACCAACGGTGATTTTCGCCGCATCGTTGGCTATGCTAGAAACGGAAGCCCGAACCGGCCCGTCGACCACCGAGAATCCCCCTCGTCTCAAGGATGTGAAGAACATCTGGGAAAGAGGTGACAATTGAAGAGGAATGAAGGAGGAAGGATTCACGCTTTGAGAACAGCTGAGACGAGTCGAAAACGACTTTCGCCTCGAGGAGCCGCGAAGTGAAAGAGGAAGAAGAGGCCTGAGAACGACTGCAGGCGGCCACTTTTCGGTTTCTCCTCTTCTCCTCTCTCTTCTTCGCTCTAACTCAATCCGCGTGTGAGTAGTCGCTTGCGTGCTCTTCACAAATCAAGCCAAACTCGGGAGTTTCGAAGGCGTGAAGACGAGAATGAGAAGGACTAGTCGAGAGTTTGGAGGAAGGAACTATCGTGTCGAGGGGGGACTTCTACAATATCGCCAATGCTGAAGCAACAAACAACGTAAGCTAACGCTCAAGTCAATTATCAAAAACACCTAGAACGGCAATTCACCGAATTTCTCAAAATTGCAGGCTAGCGCAATGCGCGATTGAGTGGAACTGGTCAGGGCGAGCGGCCGCGCCTCGACCGATTGACAGTTCTTTTGTGCCTCGCCTCTATCCTCTCCTCGATATGGACAGCCAAGCGGGTCCTTCCTCGATTTGCAATAGAGATCACCGTCGATGGAAGGGGCGAGCCGAGGGTGGACGCGGCTGTCAATCCCTTTCCCTTCCCCCCCCCCCTTGCCTTCCTTCCGCTTTTTCCCGTCGCCAGCTACCCGCGCACACCGTAAATTGTCAACTCGGAGGTTAGAAAAACGCGCAGCCGCCGTCGTCGGGCCGTTCGAGGAACTGGTCGCGCGAGTGGGTGGCGGACTGGCGACCCCCCGACCGAGATAGGTTTCAAGCGCGATTTTCACTAATTCGACGGGTCAGTTAACAGGAAGACGACGTAATCGGTGAGAAGTGATTTCAGTGAAAGTTTGGAAGAAAAAGACAAATGCTGAGACGTTTTCCATGACGTCGAGAAGAAGAAGGAAGAAAGAGAGAGAAGGGGAAGTGTTCAGAACACCTTGAGATGGCATTGCGGTTTCTATCACATCAAGGGAAGGAGGAAGTGAGAAGGTAGGAAACTGGTTGCAAGGGGAAGCACAAAGGTGGCGCTTATGATGGCCAATGACAAATTGATAAAGAATTGATTGTGAGCCCTACAGAGCGAGTTCATCAACGCCATCCACTGACGTTGCACTTTTCCCTATCACGTGAAACAGCAAAACACGCGCCAGCTTCGTAAATATAAAACCGCCTCCATCTTTCCAAAAGTGCGCCAAGGAGGAGATGACGCGATGTGGCGGTGGTTTCCCCATCAAACCGTCTCCCGTGCACGGAACAGGAAGAAGAAGAAACAAGCAGAAAGAGATGAGAGACGAGGTTGTCGCTTCGTGTCACTTCAACCTCGACGACGGCATCTCTTCCAACGAGGAGCAAGAGGAGAACGGGGAGGAGGGGGAAGAAGATGGACGCGAAAGGAACATGGAGACGATTGACTGGATGATGGATCGTGGTCGTGGTCGTGTCTTGTGGAGCAGCCTCCCCGACAGGCAACGCGCCCTCCTCCGATCAACAGCCCCCGGCCCCACCCTTTGAAGGACGAACATGTTGAACATTTGATTGCCAATCTCACGTTCAAAGCGTCTTTGCCCATATTTTGAGTAACAGAAGAAGCTAGAGAGAGCGAGATACTAAAGAGGGAGAGCAATGAGGGGAGCAGAACAAAACATTAAAGAAGAAGAAGAAAGAACGAAAGAGGAGGAAAGCCGCTTTGCTCGTAGCAGCCCCCTCGCGGGTCAAGCGATTTTCGATTTTGCACGAAGAAAAGTTGTTGGAAACAAAACGAGGGTGAGAGGCCGAGTTGACAGGAGGGATCGTGTCGAGTCTTTCTGAGGGAGGATCGTCACTAAACGCCGGACGCCCCTAAGACGACGATTTGTCGCGACAACGATTTTCAGTCCAACAACACGAAGAAGGCACTCTCCAAAAATAGGTCTCTAGTCTAAAAATCAGTGCAACTTCGCCTGAAACCTCGAACCAAATTGGGGAATAATTGTTCGCGATTAGTTACAGAAGTCATGAAACTGTAAACACATTGCAAAAGTAAATTGTGGAACTGGTCAAGAGTGGCTCCACCACAGACGCTGCAAAGTCTTGTGGCGAGTTGTGGGGAGAAGACGGCTCGCGCCGGCGCCCGGTCGCCAGGCAAAGGAAGGTGGGAAGGGGGAAGGCAGTCACTCCGATTTGCGGTGGACGTCGAGACGAGCACGACAAGGTGACGCCTGCACGGGGAACGACGACGAAGGAAGACGAGCAGCGAACGAGCGACACAACAACACCCAGCACCCCCGAGGGCTTGTTGTAAGAGACTCCATGAAAGACTTCTCTGGAGAGGGAATGCAGATGGAGAATCTGATGAGACTGAAGTTTCAGTTACAGAACGAAATGAACAACGTTGATCGAAAGCGTTAGGCCTCCTCGATCTGATAGAGTGAACAGAAATCAGCAAATGTTGTTTCACGCTCTCCCCGTTCCCCCATGACAGGCGTGCCCCTCATTGACCTCTCAAAGAACGTCCCCGTCATAGAGGAGACCCCAAAACGGAGTCCTTACCCGCTTTTCTTCCGCTCTAGCACCCTCATCGATCTCCTCTCAGTCCCTCTTTTGGAGTATTTTGCTACAGGGCCGTGACCGAAAATGAACTCCAAAGACCGTCAAAACAGAAGGCGAGGCTCAGATTTCAAGCAAGACACGAGGGATCATTGCGACTGCTCTTTGGACGAGAGAAGAGAATAAATAAGCTGTCCCACTCTCCAGATATGAACAGACCTCGACCAGACAGTCAAGTCAACCCCCGCAGAGAGCGAACGGGCCGGAAGCCAGTGGCGAGGTGGGAGAGAATTATGACCAGTCTCGGGGTGTCGGGAAAGAGAGTTTGGAGGTGTTGGCGGTGAAATGTGAAAAACGAGCGAAAACAGGGCATGCAATACGAGAGCTGTTTTTGTACAAGCAGCCTCCACTCTCTTCAAGAAGACCCCTCAGAAAAGGAAGAAGGAAACAGTGGAGGAAGCAGGCTAATCTCCCAAAAGTCACCACTACGGCCCCCCTCGGCCCTAATCTCGGAGCTGAGCTGAGAAAAAGTCTCTCCACTCGCGCTCACCGCAATCGTCGATCCTCGCGCGCGACACGAGTTTTCCCTTCTCCTTCTTCCGCACACGCGACGCGTTAGGGGGTTTCGAGGTCAAGGCGGCACATCATCTCCTCACATTGCAATTCTGGCTTATGAGAAGACTTCTTCTTCTTTTTCCCTCTCCCGCTAGAAACGAGGTGGGAAGAACATCGTTACATCTCCTCTCGCCCTACCTCTTCTCCCCCGTTCTGCCTTCCTCCTCCCAAAAGGAAAACGCGAAAACTGTCATTGCTGGTAAAGGAAGGGAAACGGACGAGGTGACGGCCAAAAAATGTCTCGTGCTGTGAAAAACGCCTGGAAGCGAGCGGAACCGGCCGCTCTCGGAGGAGGAGGAACGAGAAGGCGCGCGAAGAGGGAAGAGCCTCGCAATGAGGGAAGGAAGGGGAAGAAGAGGGAGAAGAAGAAGAAGTCGGCGATGAGCCGGCAGATCGCCGAGAAGACGGCCACTTCTCGCTCTCCGAGTGCAAATACAAAGAAGCTCCGTGTTCCCGCGCCGCGCTGGTCAAGCATGCGCCCCTTCCCCCTTACAACGGCGTGGTGAGGGGGATGGACGAGGCAAAACAAGCATGAGACTCAGGAAAGAGCATCGAGGAGTACGGTGGGATTGGCAAGGGGATTATTTATAGACTTGCTGGTGAGCCCCAAGAGACGAGCTGTTGGACAACGACAAAAGTAAAATATGGTTCTTTATGAAGATTCGCTGACACTTGTGAGAGAGATGATCTGTGGAAGCATGTGGTCAGATAGAAGGAAACACGACTATTGGTGTTTTGCAGGTATGAATGAAAGAAAGAGATCATTAAAAATGCTTCTCATGGCTTCAAATCTCTAATAAGAATTTGCACGAACTATGATCGAACAGTTTCAACGATATCTGAACAGCCGATGACAAATTTTGGCAACAGTCGTGGGAGGAATTTCAGGTTTTCATCGTAGTTGTCAAATACATGCAGGTATGGATAGAAACGACTCTTTTTCGAGATGAGATAGTGAGACCAGATTTAGGGCTCAATTCACCACAAAGCGCAACAGGAAAGGACGAAAGGCTCGAAAGCCATTGAGAGGTCTGAAAGAAGGAGGCCGAGGACTGAGAATAGACGAGGAGTGACTGGAACGGGTGCGAGGGCGGCGAACCGGCGATCCCCGCCCGAGTGAGGCGTCAGAGCGCCGGCGAGCAGGCGGCCACCCTCCGCCGTCGCATGCGCCGCCCGTCGAGGCTCTTTGAGACTCACTCGGGGCGGAGAAGAAGCTTCTTTCTGGCTGAAGAAGAGGCGATTCAAGAAATTCACACCCCCGGCTCCTCGAGGGCCTTTCAAGGACCTTCAAAGAAGGAACGCCGCTTTTTCTTTGTCAAGTCCCTTTTCTGAACGTGCAGCATTTGAACAATGCAAAACTGGGCAACTTTTGCCGGTTTCAGAAAATAATTAACCTGCTAGACACAAAACGCTTGCAATGATGACACGAAGAATATGAAAGTAAAAAGAAGAACAGAGAACATGCCCAGCAGCGCGAACCCTCGGCCGCTGAACCAGGAGAGACTCCATGGAAGAAGGGAGGAGAAGTAATCCCCTTCTCCCACGTCTTCTTCCCCTTGTCCACTCACTCATTCGTCATAAGAGACATGCGGTTCGCGCGTCTTCACTGCCCCTTCCCTCTCCGTTGTTCTTCTCTCTTCTCACTGACCCTTCTCTCGAAGAAGCGAGTACGAAGCTTCTTGAGAGGGGGGGGGCAATAAGACCTTGAAGTGGAGCTAAAGGTCGACACGCGGCTGTGAACTTGTGAACTATTCTCTCGTTGGGATGGGCCTCACTTTGTGGAAAATGGAACAAATCCCTTGGAAGCGGACTTAAACAAAGCTTCTTCGAAAGCAAAATGGGTTTGTTTCGGAGAAAACTCTCGGATCGAGAGGGGGCTTAGTTTGCAAAATGTTGTCCCTGCCGCCAGGGTTGTTAATCGGGCCCATTTTTTGGGCCCGGCCCGGCCCGGCCGGCCCGCTAGAGGTTCCGGGTTCGACGCC
>JAQIXL010001887.1:0-15378 GCA_034700245.1 Poikilolaimus oxycercus | reverse complement strand
TCTCCTAGAAGATAAGTGACAAAGGCATAGACAGTCCCATTAGATCGCCTCTGAAAAGTCTTTCAGAGGCATATTAACCGAACCTTCCACGTGCAAGTCAGATTGAGACAAGCCGAAGTTGGAATATGATGCTGTGAGCGCCGATTGCCAGCAATAAAAACAACGTCTCCATCCGCAATTTCTTTGTCGGCCTCACTGAAGAGAAAGCAATCGCATTCTAGGATTTTCTGTTAGATATAAATGGATAACAACTGGTCATGACTAAAGAAAACCGCGGCCCGCCGCTGACTTCAACTTCGTCCGTTTGGAACTTGATTTGGGCTTCATAAGTTGCCAAAGCGAAACCATTCCTATGGCTCTTTGAAATCCTATTAGGTAGTCCTTACAATTCATTCATCTTTTGACCATCAACGAGAATCTCAAAGCGGTCACCAGGAGCAACACCTCTAGAATTGAAAGCTACTTGCAACTGACATCCAGGCTGCACAGGAATGCTCTACTCGCAGTTCTGAATTACCCTGCAACAATACTAGGAAAACTAGACCTGGTTTGGTTCATAGGGATCGCGTGGATCACTGAGATGAAGCGGCTGAAAGTCGAGGCGGCCCATCTGCCAAGTTAGAGCCGGGCCTTCAAACAATTCGTAGCTGCAGTGAGGAAGAGTAAATCCTTGAAGAGAATATTGAATACGACAAGGAACTGAACGAACTTTGCTTTTCGTAGACGAAAAATCGCAGGAAAACACTGGCACCAAAGAGACCTGGAGTGGCACGATAAGTGACTTTCAAGGGTTGTGAACCCAAGTCGAGATCTTCTACGTTGAAACGCTTTAGTTCATTGGTTGCACTAAACTTTCTTCAAGAATAAGAAGATGAAAACGAAAGTTGCCCTAGACTATAGATGAGTGTGCCGTTGTAAGTAACATTAAGATCAAAGTTCTCTGGATCAAAAACAGGCGCTGTATCAGTGACTTTCAAGTCGATCCGTAAAGCATTGCCAGTCGTTGAGCGAATGTTCCAAGTGCATTTATGCACGTCGCTGCAAGAGCTGTTCACCAAAAATAGAAGTGAATTTACCTTTTTGCATCCCGAACCTCTTCCAAAGCTCTGGCAAACACGATAAGATTTTTAAAAGGCGACAGTTGCTCAGCATAGTCCGAAATATCAAAGCAATCGGGGAGTTTGTCTTTTAAAAATATCCAAGCGTATAGATCAAGGTGCCTACCATATGCGTGAACGATTATGTGGAAGGCAAGCCATGAAGTCGGTGGAAAGTGGTCGGTATTTTGCATTTGAAGCCAAAACGATTTCTTGTTAGTCAAATGAACGACGTCTTTTTCGTTTTGTGCTGGTTTCAAGATCGCAAAAAATCTAAAACATCCGAGATCAAGGCTGTGCGGGCGGGTAGCAATTTCTTCTCATCCAGAGCACGCTAGCTTTCTGCATGGGAAAAAAACGAAAAAAACGGCAGTGATTGTAATAGCTTTGACCCATCGAAACTAGTTGATATCCAAAAGATGGCGCTCCGGGTACCAGGAAATTTAGATTCAAAAAGAGGGCGCTTCACGTTTTTTTTTCTACAGAGATGGCGAGATTGAAATCAAGAAAAGTGTACCCATCCGCTGAAACAGTTGTAATAAGATCGGCATATCCTTCGATCCAGATAATATCAACAAATGCGAAGTCAGACTAAAAGTGAGAAAACATTTAGTATCGGTCGCAGTCACCGTCGGCCACGCACTGCATCCCCCAGCCGTAAAATCTGGCGTCGTTATGGGAAACTCCGGACTGTAGATATGCGTGATGTGCTCAGTGATGGTGAAATTGGCAGAGTAATCTCTACAGAATATTTCAGCAGCATGTATTTTCCAAATAAAGTAAATTAAATACGGCAGGGAGGAAGTTAGATGAAGCTGAAACATGCGGGAGATGGCAGTTTATGGGCTCTGTATAGAGGCGCACGTCTTCTCCTTTTTGCAGGGAATTTTCGGCCAGCAAAGGATCGGTCGAACGAAATAAGGAGCTTTCAACGGCATTAGACAGTTTGCTTTCAGCGCCAGCTACAATACATGCATTTCTTCCCTCTCGAGAACTATCTGCGTCTTATCTCTCAATGATCAATAATTCAACTGTTCCGTGAATTTGTAGAAATATCAAACGAAAAGTTGCAGCTGACGCAGTTTTACGTATTGTAGCTGCTCGTTCATTTTTAGTTATAAACGAGGTTCTAGTTGCTGAAGTTTCAGCTGGTAGAAGTCAATTTTTCTTTTCACTTGCCTAGCGTCTCTTCGCTTCAGAGTCGTCTTCTTCGTATCAGCTTTGATGCGACGAGGGCCGTCTCACTAAATCTCTAAAGATGCATGTAATCTGTCATTGAGCGACGAGAAAGTGAAGACCCAAAATGTCAGCCTCAAGAGTGCAAAGACGTTTTAGGATGCTTTGTTATTTGTTCCGAGCAACGTCTTTGATTGCTTCATTCAATCTTCTAATCCAATATTCATTGGCTGTAAAATTGTTAAATTGCCCGGTGGATCACTTATCGTTCACCACGACGTCGACTGCTGAGCCTGCGCGTCTTCGCAGCTTCGATTACCCACGGCACGCTGGCATCGCCGAGCTTGCCGCATGCAACATCGCTCTTGCGGTTTGTTTCTTCAGCTTCTTTTTGAAAGAGTTTATTCCAGCAAACAGTGCCACATGCTGAAATTGTTCTTGCTCTTCTGAAAGTTCAGTCTTTGTATCCAGCGACTTATAGTTGTCGCAACACGGTGACCAATTACAAAGGAATCATGTGCGTTTACAGTGCAGGAACAATTTGCCTTGCTTTCTAGTGAACTGGGCGATCTGCAACAGATCTTTTATCGCTTTGCCTGCGACGAACTTGAGTTGCGCTTCGGGGTTCCCAATTCACCGACGGCTTCAAAAGTGTGGACGGCCTGGGAGATGGAAGTCCTCTCGCATGGTTAGGCGTACGATTTTGAAAACATCTTGCAGATGCTTTGCAATCTCGATGTCTCGCAGAAGGCCGCATTCTTTTTGAGCTTGAGATGAATATCACTCGAAGAGTCGCTGGAATTCTCAAAGGGTAGAACATTTGTAGTTGGCTAGAAATAAGCACCTTGAAGGAACGAATCAGCATCGGCAACAACCTGTCGTTGGACTGTCGCTACGCCAAACGCCACTCATTCCTTGAAGGTGATCGTCGTCACGAAACCCTTCCAAGACTCCCGCTCGCGAATTATCTTCACTCAAGGGAACAACACCCTTCATATACTGTAAGCGAAAAAAGTCTAGCTGAACCGAGGATGTCTTAGACAGTCGGCTGTCGAACCTCGAACATTGCTGCAATTCGAACGCGATTTCTCTAAGGTGCCATTGGTCATTCAAGCAGAACGAGTTTTTGAAGAACTCGCTATTTTTGTCGCCATTTATGTGAAAGCCGGCAAGGCCTTATAATTCAAAACAAATGCTTCCAGAGAAACGCTGTGACTATGAAATGCCTACAGGCGACATCTCGTTCAGTCTGACTCAAGGCTATATCGTCGAGCCTCTCGTTCCCAAGGAAGCCATGGAGCCTGTTCGAATGCTACCCAATCAAGTTTGATCAAATTTGAGAAGTCGAGTTTGTGCAGAATTGTTCTTGGCAATTACGAGCCAGCTTTCCATTCGCTCAAATGGTTTTGCGCATTCTGAGCATTCAAATGGAAGACGGAGACGCCTTTCGGATTTCAACTGACTTGTTGAAGAACTTCGTGTTTGTCTCTCAACTCACAATCAGCCTGCTTTTCACAAGGATTTCAGTGTCACTAGACGCCTTACGACTTACTTGAAAAAGTCCGAGACTTTGACAATCGATCTTCTAACGGATGAGGAAGGAGGACTCGGTGGTCCTTCAATTATTATCAGCTTTCTTTGTGAGCTTCGAACAATCAGCAAAACTTCAGACCTTTAGTGATTCTAGAAACGCCTAACGTTAACAAAATCAATTGGGTGAATCAAGTTGTTCAAAGCGATTCGCTTTATCCGGATCCTGTTTATCCTCCAAATTCAGCATTTCGCTATTCGGCAAGCAGTTTTCGCGCTGCGTTTATTGTCTTGCTTTTCAGTTGATGCAGCCTGTGCCAGTTCTTTGTCTAGCTACAGTACTATTCAACATTCTTCCCGGTGATCAACTGCGTCTGTACAACAACGCAAGTGGCGATTTGGTGAAGTAAGTGTGTCATTCAAGGAAGATCGTGCTGTATTTAGCCTGACACCCCAGAATCGTTCCGAATGTATGTAGTAATACTTGTCCGTTTGATGTCAATTCGATCGAACTACTCTTCTTCTCTGATAGTCTTCATTTCGAATTGCTCGCGTCGAACTCGCGATTTCATGATGGCTCCGCGTTCACTCGGATTTGGTTCAGCTACCAGGTACAACCAGCTGGTAAGACCCATCCAAGAATCTCATCTTGTCTTTTAGAAAGTGACCTCAACTACACGGAATCGTGGCACATTCTTGATAGAAAGCAGGAGGGGTTCAGCTGGCGGCTCTTCGTCCTCGACGACTTCCTCGTTTCTAGAACTTTTCTAGCAAACCTCACTGACGACGAAGTGATCTTTCTCAATCAAGTCCATCTTCAAGACGAAGACGACAACTTTTTGGGAGTTCATTTGCTCGATGGAGAAATTGCTCCAGATGTGCGCGATCTTGGACGGTAGGGGCGCTCTTGATTACACTTTTTGATTTTCAGACTGAGTCAGCTTCCACTTACAATGCGTATTCAGACAGAATCGTTTTCACTATTCAATGTGGTCAATGAGAAGTTACAGTGGCCTTGTGCTGGCATTTTGCACGCCGTCGTTGGAGGTTCTCTCTAACTCATTCGTTAATGAACTACGGAAATACAGAAGAAAGTCGAGCAGAAGAGTTTTCGACACTCTACGTTAATCAACACGAACCCTTTTCGTTACTTCGAGGCGTGCAACGCTTGTTGGCTCAAAAACTTACCGATGTTGTGGTGGATGGGCGCATGGGATTCGTGTTTTATCCACTCAAGGTCTTTCAAGAACTTTGAGCCCGACTGTTTAGACGGCGGCCACTGTGGACTGCCGGTTCAGCGTAGTCGAGCCAGACTTACTGGAGGATGGAGACCTGGCGTTGGTATCAATACCTCTTTATTATCGGTTTATTACTGCCAAATGAAGTCATAGCTAACTAAAATTGATTTAGATGTCATACTACTCCCTCCGATTCTCCTCCGCAGCACGTCTATTATGTGAATGCGCAGCTCATCACAATCCACGCTGAAGACTCCGTCGAGTTTTACGTATCTTCACGATGTAGGTTTACTGACGTCAAAGTCTCTCTTCTTTCAGCCCTTTCTGCGGTTCGACTCAATGTGGGCGATGCTGGATATTGGTCAACACATGCAACCGGCCCGTGCTTCTCCAATCGTTTCGTGGAGTTGGAGACAAAGACAGCCGTCACTTTTCGTGTTATCAGCATCAACCTCTCGGTCTCCACAGCCAGACTGCACGGTGTCGCAGGCAACTGGACCTTCGATGCAATGTGGGTGTAATATCATTTGAAAGACGGATTGAAGGCTTTCTAACGCTGACAAAGGCAAGACTTTCTCTCCTGTTCCTGCTTCTGAAGAATGGATTGCTCGCTACAGTCTTATCTACTTGAACTACGAGGACGCCGATGAGCTCCTCGTTCACTACTCTGCACGTGACAGTTCAGCTGGTCAATCACTAACAAAGAACTGAAAGATGTTGAGAAACGCGTAATTGTCGATAGTTTTGCCACGGTGTTTTCGCGGCCACATTTGAGGCCGTATTAATGCTTCTTCATTTTTGGACTGAATGAAGTATTTTGCATTTATTAGGGAGATTCTACGGGCCTTGAAAAACTCTGGGTTCCGTGGCAAGTATTCTGTGACAAGGCACAACACGTACGATTAAGGAGGTTTTACGAGAGGGTGGACTGGCGTTAGACAGAACCTCTGAGACTGTGGAAAGCTTCTTACGTGGCAACGAGTACGCCCGTGTGTGCCCAGATTTTCCTTTGCCAGCGACGAAGTATCACCAAAACATGGGACCGACGCCCTTGAAACCTTTAAAAGTCATCATTACGGACAGCAACGGCTTCATGTCTCTGCTCTTTCTTGCATTGGCGCTGTTCAGTTTCGTTCAGTCTAACGCAAAAGCGCGGGAAATATTTTGTGACTACAATGTTTTTAACATTTCTATCACCGACCATATGACGCATGTCTACAGTCGTGAATTTCCCAAAACCATGCCGAATTCCGACAGCCGAGGCTGCAACGTTAACATTACGGTAGCCTTGTTTTTAGCGGATGAATATTGCATTTCTTTATAGTCAATTTTCAACTTCATCGACATACTGTTAGTAGAGGGGCACATCGACTTGTTCTCCATAGTTATGGCCGACGGGTTGAGTTTCTTCAAATTTGCTCACAGCCTTCAATTGAAAGACTTTTGGGTGTTCTGAAGCCAGCTCGAAGCGAAAAGGACGTCTTCCATTTGAACAACAAGCAATCGATTGAGCTTGAGATGTTGCCAAGCGACGACTATCCTCCGACTTCATGGCTCGCTTTTCACATTATAATCCACTCATATGGTACGCACATTTTCACATTTGGAAATTTTGAGATAAATTACCGGATTGCTTTGACATTTCTGGATCTGACGGGTATTTAGCACCATTTCGAAACCTTGTCGTACTGGCGAGAGTTCTCGAAGAAGCACGAGATGAACGAAGGCAAACTATTCGAAATAGAAAAGTGGATGGTTTTAGTGACGTAAACGAATGCGTCTGGAACGTTCGACTACGCGCCGGGAACGCTTTGCGCGTCGATGTCAAAGTCGCTCCACAATCGCCGATTTTTGATCCACGAAGTTTTAATCTTTCTGTGGCCTACAATGGCACAGTCATCCATCGCTTAGTGTGAGCTTTTGTGAAGGTTTTGAGTTACCAACTGCTCAGGACCACGAATCAGCTCGAGAGGTTCAACATTCAGGGTCTCGATTTGAGTTCACAGCCGCTGCGAGTCACCTATCGCGCCACTCCCGGGCTCTTTGGAGCCTTGGTTTTGTTGCGATTTTTTGTTTATGAAAAGCAAGGTTCGTTTCTTTCACTTCTGCGATTATAATCTGTTCAAGAGTTCACTCTCGCCCACTGCAGCTACAAATTGTTTGAAGGTCCGGCTCTAACGTGGGAAATGGGCCGCCTCGACTTTCAGCCGCTTCATCTCGACGATCCACGCGATCCTTACGAGCCGAATCAAGTTTTTCCTTTACTTTATTCTCAAAAGTCATCTTGGTAGAACTGCGACTGGATCATTCCTGTGGAGCCGGGTTGTCAGCTGCAAGTTACTCTTGACGCTCGAGGCGTTGCTTTTGGAGATCGATTTGAGATTTTGGTCGATGGCAGGAAAATGAACGAATTGTAAACGGCAAACAAATTTCAGAAAAGGGTTTAGAAATGGCTTCGCGTTGGCGAGTTCCGAAGCCCACATCACGTTCCAAACCGATGAAGTTGAGGTCAGTGGCGGACCGAGATTTTCGCTCGTCATGACAAGTTGGCCTTTGTTTCTGACAAATAAGAATGATCTTAGAATGCGATTGCTTTCTATTCAGCGAGGCCGACAAGGCAATTGCGGATGGAGACTTTGTCTTCATCCCCGGTAACCTTCGCTCGCAGCATCATATTTCCACATCGGCCTGCCTGAATCTGACCTGCACGTGGATGGTTTCTTTTGAAGTTCTTTGGGATAAAATTTCAGAGGCGTTCCAATGGGACTGTCTATGCCTTTGTCACTTATCTTCTGGGAGAAGGTATCGAGTTTTCAATTCGGGACAATCAAACGATTACCCACTTCAAGTAGGTTTTTGTTCTTGTTGTAAATCTACTTCAAGAACTTCCTTCATGGAAGAGCAGCTCGGCGAATTTGCTGAAATCTGGCTCAACGGCGATATCGAGATACGTTTTGATGCGTCACGGACTCGTTTCCTTTCAAGTCTTCAGAACCTCATCGGAAGTGTTGTGCTTACTTTGGCCCCAGGTTGTTCTCGAAAGCATGAAGCCAAGATGCAAAGACTTGCAGAAACAACACAGCCAACGTCGATTCGTGAACTGTATGGTGAGCAGAGTTCGGTGGCTGTAGCCGAGTGGGAGCCTGGCACCGCCATCCGTGTGGTTCCACCCGCGTCGGGCGCGCAGCTCTTCGTTTATTATGTCCGCTTCTTCTTCACTACGGATGACATTTCGATTGCCGCTTCTTCTCTAACTGGAACAGATTTTGTCGCCTATGAAGAAGAAGATCTAGACACTCCATTGTTCACGTTTGATGACAAGTCGGAGGTAGAGCAGTTCAGATTATATTCGCCAATGAACATCGAGACGTGGTATGATCCTTATGGAAGAGCCACGTGGGGAAGAAGGGTCATCGTGAATGATTCTCTACTAATCGTTCGATATCCGCCAGCCGAGAAGCCATTAGAAAGCCACCTTTTGATCTTCTTCTTCAGTGGTAAGATAAACTTATCGTTCAATCACAAGAGTTACCATACAAGCCGCTGGTCAACTACTTGAGCGGGAGTTACGAGTTGTCTTTTCAAAGTCGCGATTTCCTAATTTTTTCGGCACTAACGAAAGTTGGTCGACCGCGTCTCGGCTTCTACACTCCTCTCTTCGAGCAAACGGGTAAATTGTTGATGACATTTCGGCCGTTTGGCTTCTCCGAGATAGAGGCTCTTGTCTTGAATTGGTAATTGAATGAAGAGAGGCTCGACTTGAGACATATCGGAATGGTAAGAAAGTAACCGGACTATCTGGACTTTTCGGCTTCACTTCGAGTTTTTCAAGCCGATTCAAAGTGGAACGTATACTAGACCCCGAGACTACTCTGCAGGCCAAAGATGAGCGCTAGGCGTTACTTGGACTGCGAGAACGGGCCAAAAGAAAGTCCCAAGTCGGAGGTCCGAAAATCGGATAAAAATCAGAGAAGTTGTGCGCGACCGGCCAATGGTGCAGGGCGATTGCACTGGCCCCAGGCACACCAACGCCCTTCAAACCCGGGCGGAATTCGTTGAGTTTTGAGTCCAGACAGAGAACCTTCAAAACAACAAAAATTGACCATGCATCTTGCGGTTTCACGCCAAGCATTAGAGTTTATTTAAATTTGGTTTCAAATTTCGGTTTTCATTATGGGTTCACAGTGAAACCGCAAAGTGCATGGTCAATTTTGTTGTTTTGAAGGCTCTCTGTTTGGACTCAAAACTCAACGAATTCCGCCCGGGTTTGAAGGGCATTGGTGTGCCTGGGCCAGTGCAGTCGCCGTGCACCATTGGCCGGTCGCGCACAACTTCTGTGATTTTTATCCGATTTTCGAACCTCCGACTTGGGATTTTGTTTTGGCCCGTTCTCGCTGCCCAAGTAACATCAAGCGCTCATCTTTGGCCTGCAGAGTAGTCTCGGGGTCTAGTATACGTTCCACTTCGAATCGGCTTGAAAAACTCGAAGTGAAGCCGAAAAGTCCAGATAGTCCGGTTACTTTCTTACCATTCCAATAGGACGGACTTTCAAAGCACTTCTTATATAGCTCTACCCTGGCATCTTATTTCCCTTGAAGTGGACGCTGACTTCGATACACCGACCTTTTACTTTACCACAGACGGTCTGACCAAATGACTCCTTTTCACTGTCTCTGCAGTAGATTCGGAGGAGCAAATGCCGATAGCGGCCCTAAATCAATGGACCTTTGACTCCTGCAATGCAGCCATCTTGGCATCGAATATGAGCCTCACCTTTCGACCTTTCATCACAAAATGGAGAGCCGTCTTTGTTGTCAGAGAGATGGATGTCTCGACCGACACAAGACTCTATCTCACTCTTGATGGCTTCGATACTCCTTATGGGTAACATTCACTTGAGGGAACTGATTCTTCAGGTTTCACACGATGAAAATGGGCGACTCTCTGGCCTTCAACGACGGAGGTGTCTTTCGCTTGCAAGCCGACATCCGAAATACCTCCGATCGTGTTCGAATCACTTTTGAGGCAACGGAAAGATTATCGAAGGCAGAGAAAATGATCTCATTTAATGTTTTGCCTGTTGTTGCAAGTTGTCTGATGACTCTCACACAGCTCCTATATTGCCTGAACGGAAACTGCGCATTGTAATTGTTTACGTAACGATTTTTTTCTTTCTCTGATTTTGTTACACCGTTGCAGAGAAATAAGCAGAAGGAGAATCAAAAATTTTTTTGTCGCTATGTGCAGACACGTCTTCAAACATGAGCCAGATTCTGAGAATATCTAGTGATCAAAAGAGCAACAAAAATGTTTGTTGATGTGCTTCCCCATTGCTTACTGACTGTTTTCTCGGTCGAGATTCCATCCCTTTTAAAGAGAATGTGAAACTCTGTAAAAATGAAGGCTAAACTCAGAGAATGGTTTGTGGGCCCCGCCGACGTCCTAGCAACAGCGATTTCCTTTACTAGGCTAAGCACTAATCAGGAAACTTAAATGGAAAATAGTTTTCGAGTTCGAAGTAAAGACTCAAAGCATTGTATTTTTGCAACCATGCCACTACAACTCATTGTTCGCCCCGAATTCGATGAGGTTTTCTTCCTGAGATGAAACTCAAACCAACTCTCGTCTTGTCTCATTTTGTCAGCGATAAATCGCATTGCCAAATCGTGAAAGCGGAAATGAGAAGGCGAGGGGCATCGTGCGAGGAAAGCCAGTGAACGGGAAAAGCTTTTTTTTCTTTACTGAACCCAAAACACAAGCGAATTCTGAAATCTCAGAAACTGTGAACAGGGTAAAGTGCACTCTTTACTTCAGTCATTTACACCTAGATCAAGGAACTCATTGCTAGCGAACCTTCCGGAAGCGGTCAAAAAAAGTCTCAATCTCTCCGAGTTCAGCGGGCGTCCAGCAAGATGAGTCCAGTGAGAGAGAGGCGCGACTCCACATGAAAAGTAGTATATGTAGTGCGTTTATCTCTCGAAGGCACACGGAGCGACCCGATGAAACAATTGGCAGTGCCATTGAACGCTGCAGAAAGTCGTTGGAATGGAGAGAAATTGGTTTCGCGAACAAGCTGAAATGTGAAGCGAGAGATTTCGACAATTCCAAGGTGTGAAACTGCTGTCAGGTTGAAAACTTTGAAAATGGCAGAGGAGTGCTTGCGAGCTAGGGCGAGAAAATTTCGGTGTCTTGAAAGTATGCGGCGTTTTTTTTTCGTTTCTGATTCATAAAAAGAGCGCCGAAGTTTCAGCAACCGATTAGAGGCTGATCTATTTGCCAGTTCTTGTTGAGTTGAACAACGAAATGGTCAGAGGAGGAAAAAAATACAATGCTGTCATCACAGTTGATGATCAGCAATAGACAAAGAGTGGAGAAAAGTTTTTGGAGCTTGTCAGTGAAAGACTATGTTCATTGAGAGTCGAGCAAATGTGCGGCCAAGCGGCGGCTCTCCTTTCCCCTGGCTCATCCCTCGCCATTCTATCGATTGCCGCGTATTACGTAATCTCGACATTTTCTCTATATCCCCGCTGCTTTAGAAATAATGTTTCCTATTTTCAGGGGTGCCTAGTTCGCTTCTCGAGTTTGTAAATAGACTACACCAAGCGGGTTCAACCCAACGGCGCTCTTTTTTGACCATGCCAATTCAACTTGTGCGACCCCGTGTTAAAAACGTTCAACTCATCTAATTACGGTCTCCTACAGCAGGTCATTATCAAGCAGGTAATCGCCGTTTTCTTTCATAAGATCCTAGTTTTTCAGCTGCAAGGTACGCCTCCTCGTTCGAATAATTCCAACAAATGTGATTTTGGCCTGCTACTAGACCAAATAATATGTCTTTTCTTGTAGTCGGTGGACTGCAGGGAAACTCTGTCATTGTGTACGCTCTGTTTCTGATCAATATTTGCCAAAATCTTCTCATCAAAGAGGCACGAGAACGCGGTCGGCCGAAATCTCATTTCTTTGAAACTTACTGGAAAGGAATTGTTTGTTTGGTCAGAATTTTTGAAAATGCGTAGGCGTATGATAAACTTGTTTGTTTCAAGCACTTAGCATGATGAGTTGAAATGCTTCGTCACGTTTTTTCCTCGTTAAGGTTGGCGTATTTCATAGTTTCTAGTCTGACTTCTGATTGGGCAGCCCCCCTCTCTTCCCGCGAGACCACGTTATAGCCTCTCTCTCCTTTGTCCTTCTCTCCTTTCCCCGATGGCCACCCTCTCCGGCCTCAACTCCCGCGCCATCAAGAATGGCCAACCCGAACCACCGCTTCAATCAGGAAAGTTTCGCGTTTATTCCATGCGATTCTGTCCTTGGGCGGAAAGAGTCCTCATCTACATGGCCAAGAAGGGAATTCAGTAAGTTCTTTGAAACATAAAAGAACCTTCAGAGCCGAGGTGGTGAACATTGACTTGAAACGCAAGCCAGCCTGGTACTTCGACAAGCATCCGCAAGGCCTCGTACCCGCCTTCGAGCATAATGGGAAGGTCGTCATCGAGTCGGGCATCATCCCCGAATACTTGGATGCCGTCTTTCCCGAGAAGCAGATCCTGCCCCGAGATCCCTATGAAAGGGCCAGGCAGAGAGTCGTCGTCGACCAACTGAACACGGTGAGTCGAGGAGAAGAAAAGGGTAAAAAGAGAGAAAAAGAAAGATCAAGTGCAAGTGAAATTCCCATGAGAAATCAATCTCTGGGATACACATGCGTTTCGGGAATGATACAGAGTGCAAGATCGCTGCAAATAGCAGTAGACGCGTAGTCTTCATATCTTTAGTTCAGGGGGATTCAAAAAGTTTCCGACTATGTTTCGGTTTGGCAGCAAATCATTGCAATTCGCTAAACTGCCTATTCGTTGACTGGAGGGCCCGAAGTTCGCCACGCAGTTGACATTTTCGAATTGTGTACGTTTCGGAAAGGGAATTTAGTCGACGGAAATTTGCCGCAAACAATAATGATGCCGTCGTCGCTGCATTGTGTACCCACAAGAAAGATTTCATTCGTATGGAGCGTAGTGTCACCACAAGTGACATTTTGTTGAGATTTGGTTGTGTTCCACGTTCGTAGCAAAAACACAAAAACTTCAGCAACGTAGTAATGTCCTTCTTTTTTCGACTCGGTTGTATTCGATCTAGTTGAGTTTCGGTGCTTCCAGATTCCGCAAGCATTCTACGGGCTCATCGCGGCTTTCAAGAAACCAGAGCTTTTGGAAGAGAAAGTTGCTGCTGCCGACAAGGTCTTCGACGACGTTGAACATCGGCTCCTTGTTCATCCATTCTTTGCTGGTCTGCCTCTTTTTCCTTTAACAACCATGCTGGAATAGGTTTCACTCCCGGCTACGCCGACTACATGGCTTTGCCCTTTATCGAACGCTTCTACTTTGTTGCTCAAACACCGGGAGTCACAAATTTCGACGCTGACGACTTTCCAGGCAAACTGAGGTGAGAGTTGGCAAATCTTTAATGGTTCCCTAGGTATCCAAAACTGTCCCGCTGGTTTCGAGCCGTCTACAATCTGCCTGAAGTCCAAGCAGTCATTCAACCAAGAGAGTTGTCTTTGAAGTTCTTTCATAGTCTCTTAAGTCGTGAGCCCAATTACGATGCCGGTAAGTCTTCAGTACACCGTAATTTGAAACTTATTTTCCTAGGCATCGTCGAAAAGAGTCGTCTGTGATGAACAATGCTGAGCGTGCTCTCACGTTCTTGTAGCATAAAGTCTTCACACTCATCAATCTATTACAGGGGGGAAATTCTTGAATTTTTATTCCCACTAAAATATGTACTTCTTGAACGCTGCGTTAGGAGTAGTAGTTTTGATGTTGAGCTCTGTCTTCTGGGGCGTCTTCATCAGGCCCGTCATCTGCTTCGGATGTCGGGATGTATTCCTCGAGCTCCTGAAGCTGCTGTAGTTCTTGAGCATTTTCTCTTTGCCTGACGCATTTCTCGGTAGATGTCTCGAAAGAAGGGTCGATCCTTAGGATTCGCTGCCCAAAAATGCATTATGATGTTTTCGTACCTGAAATACAAAAATAAATTATTGCAATTGTTTAGACAAACATTTTTGGCGTTACGCTCTTGTCGGCAGACTGAACCCGAACCCATTGAAACCGCCTTAGACTGCCTCTTTCTTTCTTTCTTCTTTTCCTCTTCCCGGTGGATGAAACCTCTTTTGGTTTCACCGCGATTCTTCAGTTACCGTAGTTTATTAATTCCCGCGCTCTTGCGCTTGCCACGGCGAGTCGCGCGAGGGAAAACTTTCTGGTCCGATGGGAGAGAGTTTCAAACGCGCGAATTATTAATTCCCGCGCTTCTGTTTTTCCTTATAACTCTTTGATTTCTTGTGTTTTGAAGAAAAG
Source organism: Poikilolaimus oxycercus (assembly GCA_034700245.1). Classification (NCBI taxonomy): domain Eukaryota; kingdom Metazoa; phylum Nematoda; class Chromadorea; order Rhabditida; family Rhabditidae; genus Poikilolaimus; species Poikilolaimus oxycercus. The sequence goes on along the minus strand of JAQIXL010001887.1, from coordinate 990 downwards.
CGATGCATATCAGGGTGGAGAGGATCATGGGGAAGAGGTATTGTATGAACAAAGCTCTCTATTTCAATATGTGAAGAATCGTTGACGCAAAAATACGCAACTACCCGCGGAATGGCATCTGTTGACCGATTCGATAAAAATTTCATGGTCTCTAGTAAAATAATATGCAGTTTCCGGCTTGCAGTCCACCGACGGCAACGGTTAATTGATTTGTGAATTTGTTCAACCTTTGTGGTCTACTGGCTTCACTAACCCGTTGATAGAGGTGTGGAACGGGAACATGGTCTCCGCTGTCATCAGGGGGTTCGCCTAAACTAGAATTTGTACATACAACTCTATTGAGAGAGTGTGATTTGTTTCGATCAAAGAGGAACGGGAAATAAAATTCCCTCACCTCTCTGCTTTTATGACGGAAATCGTCACAAATATTTGAGAGAAACGCGAGAAGCGGCACGAATCAACACATTTATGATGGGAGCGGGACCATCACGAATCTTGCTGGAAACGAAAGAAGCAATATTGCCGAGCCCTCGCGTTTTCGTGGGCATTTTCTTTCCGCACAATTTCTTGGTGGGCATACCCTCGATGCAGGCGAATGAGAAAGGAGTCTCACCAGATGACTCTGATTGGACTTCCAGCAGAGTTCAGAAGATCCCTTCTTCACTTTCGCGTTTTGTCTGCAGTCCTAAAAACCGTGTTTCACTTTCAGTGCATCCCCGTTGATTCGTGCCGCTTCTCGCGTTTCTCTTTGGTTTTCTCGGCGTGAAGCTTTCATTGGCAACACTTTTCTCAAAATCATTCCGTTTTTTCGCGTGTTTTGCGTCTAATCCCATTGGTATTGCTCATTCTTGAACACTTCTCATTCATGAACTTGATACATTCCTGTGTGGCAAACAGCAAAATTTTCTGAACAAATTGCTTTCATACGCTTTCAGAGATTCTTCAATAGGCGAGGATCTCGAACTGCCTGCCATACACGAATGCAGAACG
>JAQIXL010001886.1:0-15403 GCA_034700245.1 Poikilolaimus oxycercus | reverse complement strand
AGACGTTCCCGGACTCCCGCTCCTGTGCCACAGGTCGTTAGAACCATCTCGAGCATCTCCTGTAAATGGCTTTGTTAAAGAGTTTCCAGGTACAAGCGAGAAGTTATTACAGCTAACCTTTCCGAATGTAGCCGTCTTCCCGACCGTTGGACTCTTGACGAGAACTTGGAGTTGCTGGCAATGTACGGGGATCTTCTCGAGGATCGAGGACAACTCCGACTTCTCCGGGCTGCCCGGAACCTGGATTCTCTAGGTTTCAGACTCTTCTTAGACGACAGACCTCATAGGAGAATTCGCGAACGGTCTTGTACATCTTGTTGGCTTGCTCGGCAAAGAATTCAACCTGAAGGTCAAGGCTTGGAGTGCTAAAGGAAAGAGATCCTGAGTAAAGAGATCGTGAGTGGTCTTTAAAGGTCCGTCGCCTCTCGTGAAGAGATACATGTTGTAGGCCATCGAGGACATCGCCTGCAATTGTTTCTTGTTTACTTCTTTATTTGCAATACTTTCCTCAAAACAGACAACAACAAGACAACAAAACGAACCTTGGCTCTCTTGACGATGTCGTTCTCTGCGTACTCGTCCCACTTCTCGGCGTCCACCTCCGAGGTGAGGAGCTTCATCTCCAGGCCCACCTTCGCCATCTTCTGTTGGTCCTGGAGCGAAAAGCACTATAAGGTACGGTAACGATTACCTCGACGTCGAGAGTAATCGGCTTCGAAGGCTTCTGCGTGGTGCCATGCTTCTGAAAAGTTAGCTTGAAATTGATGTTTCAACAATCTTACAAGAGTTCAGCTCGATTTGTTTGGGCGTTACTCCGGTACCCCCTTTCCAAAAAACATCAATTCAATCTTAACGGGAAGAAGGGACCACGAACTTTGTGCTACGCTTCATGGTTTCAATTGGGGCATTTTCTCTTTGACAATTCTCTTGCGTTGTTGTTGTCAAGAGCGATGCCGTATTATCCGTTTCAGTCATTCTTCTTCAACTTCGTGAAGGAATTAGACAAGGAATTAGACAAGCAGACCGTGTGGAAAACCAAAGGAAAAATCATTCACACCGAAACGGGTCTTTGGTTTCAACTTTGTCGTTTGTGAGCATTCCGACTCTTATGAAGATCTCAAAGGACTGCTTGGGCGGTTGTATTTCAGCAGTTTCAACGACCTTCCTTCAGCAAGACCGGCATTTCATGGTGGTTGTCCTTTGATGATGGTGAGTCAACCACAAATCGCAGTACGGCACTCCAAGACAATGACGAAGGGGAAAACAACACCCGGGACGCGGCAGGGACATGTACGCCTGTCGCTCGACGGCCACTCGGCCCGACTGCGCCGCGTCGCTCTCCCGGGCGAGACGCGAGAGGTCGTTCACCGTCTGGCTCCACGTATCACAGAAGACCTGAAAGAGCGATTGTTGAGGAAAAGGTGGTCAAAAAGGACGAATCGGTTTTAACGGCTCTTGACAACTAAAGAGGAGACTTGAAACCGACAAATGCTACGGGCTCGAAACTTGTTGTGAGAAAGTCATTGCGAGTGATTTTGTATTAGCGAATGTTGTTTGAAGGAATTGTGCTTGCTGGCTTTGTGGCCGCTAAGGAGACATTGAATCCGCAAGTGCAATGAGCTTGAAACTTGATGCGAAAAAGCCACTGCGAACGAATTTGTATTAGCGAACGCCGTTCGAAGAATCTTCACTGACAAACTATTGTACCAAAGGAGGTTATGAAAACTGTGAAACGGGTACCTCGAGATTCTTTTTTGAATTCTTTGAAGAGGGTTAAACGCAGACGGGAGGAGGTAAACAGCCAAGAAGGATGAGAAATGGAACTGGGCGGTTGTACGCCGTCGAGGACACCGCTTGCCACTGTTTCTTGTTTCCTAGCTTTTAGGGAGCGCAAACAACACAGCAATAACGAAACAAAACCCACTTTGGCCCTCTTGACAACCAAATAATACAGTACATACATTGAATACATTGGCCGAGAGCAGTAAGAGCTAAAGACGACGCATCCTGGAGGACAGCCGGGCTACAGACAGCACATCTCCCTTGAAACTAGCTTCGATAAACAAAAAAAACATTGAATATCTGTACAACAAATGGGATTGAAAGAATCCACGAAAGCTCGAACGGCGTTGCGGCTCTTTGGTCTGTAAGGTGAAGATTTGAAACCGACAAACGCAGGGGGCTTGAAATCTTGAATAGAATGCATTTCTGAGAATTTGTTTTGTTTCCAACAAGTCGCGGAACGGCAGAGCGATCTTCAGGAGCACACATTTGAAAATTTGAAACGGACAAGTCTGTACTTGAAACTCTTTTCAAACAAACGGTTGAAACTCTTCTCAAGCAAACGCTATGCAAGAATTCACTCGATCGCACTGAACGAACAGTTCTCAAAAGCTGATATGGAAACAGTGAAACAGCAACCTCGAGATTCTCTCGTGCATTCCTGGACGAGGGATGAATGCGGAGGGCGCGATCGGCGAGAAGGGTCTGGAAGCGAAAAGAGCAGTGAGAGGATACGGTAACAGACGAGAGGGGCGAGGGCCCGCATGTTCCTCTCGCAGTGGCCCGTGTTCACGTGGATGGCCCATGTTCGCAGTGGCCCGTGTTCACGTCCGTGATCGGAGATGTGGTGGAGGAGACGGCAAACCTGAAATTGGGGAATGTCAAGCCTTCAAGCAGCCTCTGTCGTTGACACCCGGCTAATTTTTATAGGTAAAGGCAGTGAAACACATAATTGCAACCACAAGGCAAAGAGCTAATGTAAGTGAACATACGATTCGCTAACAAAATGAGAAACGCAAAAAGTTGAGAAATTGAGTTTCGTGCTCGCTTGCAGCTTTGATTAAACTTTGAAACACCCAAAACCCTCCGCCTTCTTCGCTAACCTCCTGCATGTGCTCGGAATGTTCTCGGAACTTGTCCAGAAGTCTCTCGACGCCGTCGATGTCGCCCGCCACGGCGGGATCATCGAGGCCAACACCACTTGGTCCTCGTTCGCTCACTCTTCCGCGCTTGAAACTCCGACTCTCAGTCTCGCCATGGTCAAACAAGCAATCTTGAGGAAATCTGCGAATGAAGAGAAGAATGAATCGGTTTCAATGGTGACCGTTCTGAAATCAACTAACGACGTTGCTGTTTCAAGAGAACTTGAAGAAGGGTGAAAGTTTGAAAGCCAATTTCTTCTGGAGGATCTCCGTATTGAGTTCTCATCATTCTGTGCCGAGCCGCTGCCGTCTTGCTCTTTCACTGTGATTTCAAATGAAGCGGAGAGTTTCACCGGACGTTGTCTCTCTCGCTCTCTCGCGGTCTGTTGATCAAAAATGAGTTGTTGAGCTGGGTCTTGCTGTTCAACGAAGTTCAATGGGCATGCGCCTTCAACGCTTGACAAAGAACTGACAATGAAAGAACTTTGGTGTTGCCAGATTTGTTTCAACGAGTTCACTTGCGAAAGCCAAAGATGAATCAGTGTTGAGACTTAAATTGTGTGACGAATGGCAACATTTGACGGTTTCAGTCATTTCATTTTTACAAGTGAGCAGCAATGTGATAATGTTGGCTTCCATTCCTTCTATCAACCTTTCAATTGTCACAAAACAGAGGCATCCCTCGTTCACCTTTCATCAAAGGATTGCTCCTTACAGTCCTTGCCTAGAACAACGTTGCAAAAAACCTGGCGGCTAACCTCTCTCAGGGATCAAAGGCAAATGTGTTCTTCGTTGATTTGACGTCCTTCCTTGGTCCGTTACTATTTGAACTCGTTGTCTCTACAAGTAGCGACAGTTGAATCACCAGCAAAGCGAGCGAGACATGTTTTCTCTAGGAGACTTTGATAAGAATGTGAGGTGCTGTAACTCGCTCAGATGGTGAAGATGCTGTTTGCAGCTCAACAGCAATAAGTGATGTCATATGAGGGAGAGCAAAACACAGACACTGACCTCAAACTGAAATTGTTTTTGTCCGAAACAATTAGAGCAATGATGAAGCCGTCAAGTGGAAGAACACTTTGGAAAGAAATTCAGTCGCATTGTCCACTTGGCAGGCAAGACTACCCACTTCTTTCCCCCGAAGATAGTTAACCATAATTCTGAGGAAATTGCTCGAGACTGTTCATTGTTGTCGGGAAACGGCAACCTGATCAGAGGACTCCAAACGAAAACAGCGGAGAGCGTCGTGAAATGTGTGCATGGAACGCCATATCGGAATTGGAGACTATATTGATGCCGCGAATTGGCCGATGGGCTCTCCCGAGGCTTTTACAAACGTGAAACGCAGCAATAAGTGATGTCATATGAGGGAGGCTGGAGGGACGTTTATGCGTTGCTTCTAGTATGTTTGATATCATCGTATTGGTATCAGAGTTGTTGCAAGAGCCAGATAGCCTCAACGTATTGCGGTTTAAATCTTTCGCGAAGATTTACGAAGACTTTGTAACCGTCGGATCACGAGCTACAGCGAGCGAAGCCTGCCTCCACTTCTAGACGAGAAGCAGTTGTTAGAGCGACATGCAGCACGGTTAGCGAGAGGCGATGAAAGAGGAAAGGATGCATCAGGAAGCATGCTTTACAAGATTGGATCGTCGTAGGCTTATATTGAAGTTTTGGATTAACGAAAAAGACTTACGGGAAACGCGAAACGACACAATTCAAACAACCTTTCACGCAAGTAATGCAACCGGAAGAGTGATTGGTCATCAAAATAATTTTTAGCAGAATGCGACACGAATTGCACAAGCTTACCGTCAATCAATAATATTGTACAATATTTAGAAGCTGCTCTTTGCGTGTCCCAAATGGCAAATGCTGTGAGCCAGGCCGGAGATGATCGCGAACCAAAAGGTGATTGACACTTTTTAATCCTGCCGAAACCCCAAAGTCAATGGGGAATTTACAAAATAATCGTTATGCATGACAAGTGAGCAAATATTGTAATGGGAACAGTGAAGGCTGCCGTATCACTGAAGAGCGTACTTCCCAAGTCAATTACCCAAGTCATGAAACGGCAGGATGCCTCGGCTTCTACTCGCTTGTTGAGGTCTTGTCCGACTGCAGGAAATCGGCTCAGCGAGTAGCCCTGGCTCTTGAAATCGTTCCGTCGCGTTCAGGGACTCCTTTCAAAACAGCTAGCAGCGGTCAATCACCAGCTAGAACTAGCGAATGTGCAAAGATGTTTTCGTAATTGAATGCTCGCGTAGTCCTGTCTCTGAACTAAGTGAAACACTGACTGTGGTAACGAGCGAGACTTCCGATTTGACTCGGTCACACACTTATCACAAAAGTCGAATGTCAAGCCTCTTCACTGTCTGATTGGAAGAGGAATGCAACCGCTTTTGCTCCTGTAATGGTGATGAAATCTGGATGTCAACCAACTTTATTGCAAATCAATGCTGCTCATTTTCTTGGGAATAATTTCTACTGAAACGTGGAACTGAACCTCTCACTTTACAACCTTCAACTGTCGCAATTCGTGCTCTGGGAGTCGGTGTGGTGTACTCACTGGCGACTGCAACACCTTGACTTCAAATAGATTGGGATGCAGCTATGATCAGGGCAAGTGATTAGTGCAAGTTGCAGTTCTTCGACTAAAGTGTCCTGACGATAACTGAGGTTTTTTTTGTTTAGTTTGTTCTCTCTTTTGAGATTTTTCTTCTAAATAGGTAATTGAAAGTTTCAAACAGAAGACTTTCATAAAGACGAAATTCCCCGGCGCTAAATGGGCTAATGGCAAAGTGCAACTTCTCGTACTGTGCGCTTTGTTTTCATATTAAAGTTGGATGAGGTTGCGTTTTATGGTTTCAGTGATTTCATTTATGCAAGCGACAAGCAAGGCGGCGATTTCGGCGTCAAAGCGTTTCAAGACAGAAGCATCCCTCGCTCTCTCTTCATCAACGGAAATGCTCTTTCACATTCCTTGCTTAGAGAGACGCTGCCTGCAAAGACCCCCCAGGTGGCCGGCCTCTCACCTCTACTGTCTCCGCCTTCAATGCTTCATCTGCTATCGGCGCTCACGTGGCTGTTCTTTCTTTAATCCATGGAGCAAGAAGAACAATCGGCGAACATCTGACGGCGTGCCTTGCTAACTGATTACATCTGGTTCAATTCTTCATGCGACTTTGGGGTTTCAGCTCTGTTTCATAATTCAGCAGCAAACTTGTTCAGGATTAAGTAATCTAATTGCTGCTTGAAACATCGAAATCAAAAGTCACTTCCAATAAGTTCCTCAGCGTCACACTAGGATCTCTCGACGCCGTCGATGTCGCCCGCCACGGCGCAGCTCTTCGTCGAGGTCAACACCACTTGGTCCTCGTTTGCTCGGAACACTTCCGACAGCTTGAGGAAGATCGAGGTTGGAGTTGCTTCTGGAAATTGACGGTTTCATTAATTGTTGAAGTTTCAACAAAAGGTGCTACATGGGTCTTGAACTTGTAGGGGAGGTTACGGGATGTATTGGATTCTCAAATGTGATCAGTTTGAATGAAGATCTCTTCTCGATGGTTCATTTCACAGAGACCATTCAGGCGAGAAACGAAGCGCTCTCAGTCGCCCGTTCACGTTCCACACGTCATTGAACCACTTCGAGCACCATCTGAAATTGGTATAACTTGGTTGTTTCTGCGAAATTCGAAGCAGTTTCTGCGGATGATTGACGTGAATTGCGAAGAACGCTGAAAAAATGCTGACTGAAACCGCAAAGTGCCTCAAGCCGCTTTTGTTCTTGGGACATTTGCTCAACAAGGACAGTTGAACTGTTAGTGGAACTTTTTTCAGACGTCATCGTCTGCCCGCGGGCGACGCTGACGAAGACCGAAGGGAGAAGGCGAGGGCTGAAAGAGGCAAGGCTAGAGGGTGAAGAGAATGTTTGGAAGCCATGCAAGAGGAAAAGCGAGCGACAAGCATGCGATGTAGGAAGAAATTGATTATTGAGGGCACGGGCACTGCTCCAGCAAAGCTTCGGATTGCCGTAACTTTTACTGAAAACGCGAAACGACGAAGCTCTAGATGCAGTTCAATAAGCAGCTAATGCATCGAAGTGAACAGGCAAAGCGGCTTTTGAAACTCTTCACTTCAGTGAAAACTAAGAATAATTTTTTGCGGGGTCTTATAAAAGCCTAGAAACAACGAAGCATTTTTTGAACGCGCCTCTTACGATCAATTTCTGGTTGACTAGTTTTGGTGAGAAACTGTCGTGCTCTTGAATCTTCTCATGAAACAGGAGTGTTCAGCATAATCGGATAGTCAAGGCAGAACAAATTGCGTGAGAGAGATCGACAGCCAGCATGGCGGCGAGTAAATCGCTTCTGCTAAAGAGAATTCATAGGCATGTGAAGACAGAAATCGGTCGCTCAAAACTTAAGAAATTGTGGGAAGCTCAATAGGCGGAGTTGTCACCAGAAAGTTTTATAACAAATGTGAAACGCTCAAGTAGCTGAGCACTTTGCAAAATTCGGGCACATTGCCCATTTCACAAGCGAGACCATCCACTTCTTCTCTTCCATTGAGCCGTTTGCTTGATTATTTTCAGGGAACTGCAGAGGAAGTCACAGCTGACAAGAAACAGCAGCCTCACAATGAGAAGCGACCCTTATCGAAAGCGGTGAGTTAATTTGTTGAAAAGTGTGATCTGAATGTCATTACGGAATTGGAGAGTAGATCTTCATGGATATTTGTTCTCTGCGTGAACGGCAGAAAGCAAATTTCAAACTCCAGACAACTAACCCTTCGCACGAGGCTCCATTACTGGTGTAAACTCTCATGGATTTTGGCGGTGCAACGAAACGGGAGATTGGCGCGAGGGTTTGTGCGACTTCTCGGCTATTCTCGAGATGCTGTTGAGGCAACAAACAGAATTGAGGACGGGTTTGCACCTCTGTAAGGGTTTTTAAGGTGACATGGTAACAGTTGGATCACCAGCTGCATGACGCAGACGGAGTCCAGTGGTAGAAGAAGAATCCTTTATTGGGGAGGAGCCGCTGATGGTCACATTGCCACGATCGAACAGTGAATACAACAGGCTTGGGGGCTGCTTATATGCAGGGAGATACAACGTGCTAACAATAAGGGGCGGGGCCAAGCCAGGAAAGGGGAAGTGCTAACTAGATGAAGAGTCGCATCCGCGACACTGCATCCTTTTTCATTACTGGACGAGAATCAGGTGTGAGAGCGACATGCAGCATGGTTAGCGAGAGACTACTGGGGCCGATGAAAGAGGAAAGGATGCATCAGGAAGCATGCTTTGCAAAGAACGAAGAAGAACGATCACGAATTGAATTTTCGGATTACCGAAACACTTACGAGTAACGCGAAACGGCGAAATTCCAACAACTTTCGCGAGAGCAATGCGATCGGCAGAGCGATTGGTCATCAAAATAACTTCTAGCCGAATGTGGATCAAAAACTGCAAAACTTTACCGCCAAATAATAATGGAAGCTGCAAAGCAGAAGAGTGTCAGGGAAACTTTGCAATGCGCCTCTCTCTATCAACTATGGTGACTAGAATCTCCAACTTTCCGACATCGCTTCATGAACAAACATGAGAAGTGACTGGTTTTCTTACACCAACAATTCGATGACAACCAAATTGAAGCAACGCTTGCGCTAAAGAACAACACATGAATGACCCTCGAATTGGAGTTCAGGCTGCGGAAGTCAATTGCCCGGATTGTGAAACGGCGGAATGTCTTGACTTTGAAGATCTTCTTCCATAAAGTGTTGAGATCTTATCAAACGGCCTGAAATCGGCCCAGTGAGCTACCATATTGATGAAATCTATCACTTTGGTGGTTGAAATCTTTCCCCGCGTTCTGGGAAACCTTTCAAAACAGCTGGCAACGGTCGATCACCAGCTTGAGAAAACTAATCAGCGAAGGTGTTTTCGTACTTATAATTGAATGCTCGCGTAGTCCTGTCTGTGAAGTGGGTGAAACACTGTAGTGGAATAAACATGAGAAAGACTTCCCGTTTGTCTTCGCGACACATTGGACGAAGCACGTTGATTCTTCAAATTCTTCACTGTCTGGATGGAAGGGGAAGGAGAGTGCCGCGGCCCATACGCTGCCCCGCAATGAATGCTGTCTATCGGTACAATAGTAGCGGCAAGTCGAACCAAGCCCGATCGAACCTTTCGATTATCGAACTTCTTAATTGAAGCGGCAAAGTTCCCACTCGAGCGCTGAATCCGGCGAACAACTCAACAAAAGAACTAGATTTTCAGCAATTCTTGACGAGGGATGAATGCAGTCTTTTTCCTCACCTATTGCATGTGCTCTGTGAGAACTTCGCCAGATTGTGGTTGCCGTTTTTCTACTCGTTTAGTTGCGACTTGAAACATCCAAATCCCTTTGCTCTTTTCACTCACCTCTTGCATGTGCTCGGAATGTTCTCGGAACTTGTCAAGAAGTCTCTCGACGCCGTCGATGTCGCCCACCACGGCGCAGCTCTTCATCGAGGTCAACACCACTTGGTCCTCGTTCGCTCGGAACACTTCCGACAGCTTCAGGGAGATCGAGGTTGAGAGGGGGGAGGGGATTCCATTCTACAGACGAAACAACAGCCGTAAATCGGTTAGACAAAGCTGACTGAAACCGTTTCGAAACAAAGCGAACGCTCGATGACGAGGTAGAATCGCTATCTTACTCTCTTTTTGCTATTGAAATCTTAGTGAAACAGCAATTTATTGATTTCTCAAAACCAACTCTCATTGTCAGAACCAAACGATGGGACTCTACGGACCATCACTTTCAGCTTTTCTATCGAAGTTTGAAATGACATTGAAACGACATTTTCTCCTCATTGTTAGCCGGTGTTGGTACCCTGATGGCGCACAGCATCTTAAGAAGAAGAACAGCGAAGAAATGCGAACTTGCCTAAAGCTCGAAATAGTGAGCTTTAGAGAATAGGAAGTTGGGCCTGAAGTTGGAGGTTTCAGAATTGTTCTGTAGGTAGAAATATTACCGATGCGCACTCCACTCGACTTCCTGGTGAGAGTTTTCATATTTGGTTGTCTTTATTTTCATTCGTTCAACTGGTCTCAAGAGTTTCATCGTTTCGAGGTTTCACAACGGACTGAAAATGAAAACTCGACTGTACTCCTCGTTTGAAGCTGACACACGATGATTGTTTTTGTACGAAAAATCTTGCCAAATGCACCAGTCGAGTTCGCAGGCGTGCCTGTGTTTCATTTGGGCGATTAGTAGACCAGACGTGTAAATGACGGAAGAGCGCGAGATTTGAGACACAAGATTGTAAGTTCTCCGCTTGTCGGTTTCAATCACGGCATAATGCAATCGAGCATTCTTTTGCGTAATAATCGGGCCCGATGACTATCCTTGTTCCAAATGTTGCGTTCCGTTTCAGCTGTTCTTCTTTAATTAGGCGGCGATGCGTACATGTGAGAGGAAAAGGGCGCAGACGTAAACATGCTCTTGATTCTTATTGTACAATAGATGGAATATAAGGACGCGAGTCAAGAGTTCCACGTTCTCGTAAAGGCCCGTGTTCACGTGGAGGGCGTCCGTCATCGAGATGTGGTGGAAGAGGCGGCAAACCTGGAAAAGCAGAAGCATTGGTTTACGTCTACTCTGAAACAGATGATTGTGGTTGATACACATTTAGCCAAATTCCACCCCTCGTGACAGCCGCCAGATCGAGGTTGCCGTTTTTCTACTCCTTTAGTTGCAACTGGAAACATCGAAATCCCTGGTTGCTTTCTTCGCTCACGTCCTGCGTGTGCTCTTCTTTTGGCTGGTCTCCGTATTGAGTTCTCATCATTTTGACAAAAACCCGAGACTCGAAAGCCCGACTTTGTCAGCCCGATTCCCAACCCTACTCAACAGCAGTAAGTAATGTCATACGAGTGAGAGCAAAACACGTCTGTGTCTACTGACCTCACATTGAAATTGTTGTTGTCCGAAAGAATTAGAGCAGTGATGAAACAGTCAAGTGGCACAACACTTTAGAAAGAAATTCAGTCACATTATCCACTTGGCAGGCTAGACCACGCACTGCTTTCTCACGGAGCCATTTTCCTTCCACTTCTGAGCAAATTGCTCGAGGCTGTTCATTGTTGTCAGGAAACGGCAACCTGACAAGAGGACTCCCAACGAAAACAGTGGAGAGTGTCGTGAAACGGAACGCCATATCGAAATTGGAGACCATATTGATGCCGCAAATTGGCCGATGGGCGTCCCGAGGCTTTTACAATCGCCGTGAAGCGTGAGGCTAGAGGGACGTTTACGCGTTGCTTCCCTGTTCTTGTTGTGATGCAATATTTGCTGCAAGAGCCAGATAGCCTCATCGTATTGCGGTTTAGATCTTTCACGAAAATTTGTGAAGACTTTGAAACCGTCGAATCACGAGCTACAGCGAGCGAGGCATACTTTCACTACTAGACGAGAAACTTTTGTTAGAGCGACATGCAGCACGGTTAGCGTGAGGTGATGCAAGAGGAAAGGATGCATGCTTTACAAGATTGGATCGTCGTAGGCTCATATTGAAGTTTTGGATTAACGAAACACTTACGGGAAACGCGAAACGGCACAATTCGAACGACTTTTCACGCAAGTAATGCAACCTGAAAAGCGACTTCTCATCAAAACTTGGAGAATGGGATCCCGTCTCACTGAAGAGCGTACTTCCCAAGTCAATTACCCAAGTCGTGAAACGGCTGGATGCCTCGACTTTTCGCGCTTGTTGGCTCTGTTGGCGACCAAATTGATGAAATGTGGTTGCCCCCGGTGCTTGAAATCGTTCCGCCGCGTTCAGGGACTCCTTTCAAAACAGCCAGCAACGGTCAATCACCAGCTAGAACTAGCGAACGAGCAATGTTTTTGTTATTGAATTCTCGCGTAGTCCTGTCTGTGAAGTGGGTGAAACACTGACTTTGGTAACGAGCGAGACTTCCGATCTGTTTGTTCAAAACTGCTTACAGTGCAATATGCGTCACGAAGCCCAAGCGTACCGTCAAACAATAGTGAAAGCCGCAAAACAGAAGAGTATCAGGGAAACTTTGCAGCATGCTTCCCACGATCAATTTTGATGTCCAGTTCTTTCCGGAAATCTGTCGATCTTTCGTCATCGCTTCATGAATACACAGGGTAAGTGACTGACTGAAGTTTTTCAAAACCCATTCAATGACCGGCAAGAATTGTCAAATAGCGACAACGACCAAAGCATACGAACTTATGAAAGACTTAGCCATTGCCGTACTGGCGAATAGTGCTTCCCAGTCAATTGCCTAGATCACGAAACGACAGAAAACCTTGACGTCGACTTCTTCAGCCAACTCATGTGAGATTTTGTCGACTTTCTTCTACATTGAATCTGCTCAGCGCGGTTCGTCAGAGAGCAACTTCTATCGAGAAGCTATTTGAAGAGGAAAACAAACGGTAGCCTCTGAAAACGACGAATCGAGTTGATAGCTCTGAGCTTACTAAAAGAGAAGAATTGAAACCGGCAAATGCAACGAGTTGATTCTCGTTTATGCGCTGCCGACAGTTGAAACGATTTCAGCAAGACAAAATCTACGCCGCTTTGAAGACCGAATTATTCCGTTTGGAATTTTGATGTGATAAGAAAATTGTAAAACAGTGAACCCTCTTCATTGAGGGAGCTCAATGGAGATGAAGACCGAACGGAGAGGCGAGGATTGAAAGAGGGAAGTTTAGAGATGGAAAGCTTTTGACCATCGTCTCATTGGACTGAATGAGGATCTGTTCTCAACCTTTCATTTCACAGAGAGCATCCAGGGCCGAGAAGAGACATTCTCGGACACCCGCTCCTGTCCCACACAACATGCGAACCATTTCAAACACATCCTGGAAATGTTGTAACTCCGTTGTTTCTGGCTGTTTTTGTGGCAACAATTCTAGTGAATCTGCGATTGGCCTGAATGGCGAAGAACCCTAAAATGCGCTGCCTGAAACCGCAAAGACGTTTTCAACCTCGATTCGCATTTGTTCTTGTAATGGTGATGAAATGTGGATGTCAAGCAACTTCATTGCATCTTTCCATCATGAACTTATGATCAGTTTGTATTGAAACGTAGAAAGAAAACTTTCAACTTGCAACCTTCAGCTGTTGGCATTCTTGGGGCGTCGCCAGAGTGCTGCGCTCCCGGTGCCCGCCTCATTCTTGCATTGCGTGTTCAAACGGAATTGGATGAAGCAGTGACTAGTGCAAGCTGGAGTTCTTCAACTAAAGTGTCCTGACGATAACTTTGGTTTGACGGTGTTTGTTTATTCTGTCTGAATTTCTTTCTAGGAGTACGAACGACTGTTTCAGTTTGCAGCTATGAATTAGACCTCGGAGGGAGCTGGCAATTTCCATTGACAATGAGTGGCACAATCAGTTGAAGTTACAGACGGATGAGGCTTGAGAAAACAGCGAATCGATGCCGATGTGTGCAGGCACGTGAATTTCTAGAAAGTTTGTACTCGGTTTCGACGATGTCTGTTAACCAGGCAAGCAAGATGTAATGATTGTTGAGGCTGTTCTTTTTGTCAATCTCACAAGTTTCGAAAGCTGAAAAATCCCGAAGGTTAGTTTTCTTTAACGAAACTCTTCACAATTCACATCAAACGCAACTCTGAGAAGACCCCGGTTGCCCACTGAAGACCTGCAAACAAATGGAATTAAGGAAGCTGCTGAAAGAGGAGAGGTCGGAGGGTGAGAGAATGTTGAGGAGCCATGCAAGAGAAAAAGCGAGCGACGAGCATACGATGGAGAAAAAAAAGTGATTTTTGCACAACTTCAGCAAAGCTTCGGATAACCGTAGCTTTTACTGAAAACACGAAACGGCCAAGTTCCAGATGCAGTTCAACAAGCAGCTAATGCGTCGAAGTGAACAGGCAAAGCGGCTTTTGAAACTTCCCTACCTCCGCGAAATCTGAGAATGATTTTTCGCGGGGTCTTATAAAAGCCTGGAAACGGGAGAGCAACGAAGCACTATTGAGCGAGCCTCTTACGATCAATTTCTGTGTGACTAGTTTAGTGAGAAACTGTCGCGTTCGTGAGTCTTCTCATGAATAAACACGAGTGTTCAATATAATCCGAAAGTCAACGCATGAAAAATAGCGTGAGAGAGAGAGCGACAGCAAGCATTGCCGGCAAAAGAAAACCGCATCTGGCAAAGGGGTTCATAGGCATGTGAAGATAGAAATCGGTCGCTCAAAAGTTGAGCATTTGTCGGAAACTTAATGGGCTGAGTTGTGAGCAGAAATTTTTGTAACAAATGTGAAACGCTCAAGCAGCTGAGCACTTTGTTAAATTCGGTCACATTATCCATTTCATAAGCGAGATCATCCACTTTCCTCTTCCATCTCCGTTTGCTTGATTCTTTCCAGGGAACTGCCCAGAAGGTTCCTGTTGACAAGAGCCGCGAAATAAACAGGCTAAGAGTTCAGCTGGATTTGGTCGAACGATATTCTGTTGCCCCATTCCAGAAACAGATTGGATGTTCACGAAAGTAAAAGATTCTTGAAAGAAGTTCCCCACTTCTCGGTTTCAAGCGGAGCATTTTCCATTGGACAATTTGCTTGGGCAATTTTCGGCGAGAGAGCACACATTGGGCGAAGTAAAATTGTCCCTTTCAGGCAGACAGCTGAAACTTTCAGTCATTGTTCTTCGACTGCGCGAATAAATTGGAAGCAAGAACGGGCCGTCGGTTTCAGCATGTTCATTTTCGGGCATCCCACTGCTTCCAAAGATCAACATTGTGGTGGTAGTTGAGAAGAGTTATTATCAGTCGTTTCTTGTCGGTTCGTCGTGCTGACTAACTGTACCACAAATCACATCACGGCAGTCCACGACAATGACGAAAGATGGAAAGACTTCTTGTTGTTTCCAGCTAATGCCTTTTGTTTGAGGAGGAAAGCAAAACAAGCCTGTCACTCGGCTGCCTCCAAATTCTCTCTTGCAATGCTTCATCTTCTATCCGTGTTCAGGGTCGTTCACCGTCTGACCCCATGTGTCACAGAACACTTGTAAAGCAATTGTTGAGGAAAAGGCAATGAACGAGGAATCGTGCTTGATGACTTTGTAGCCTCTAAGGAGAAGTAATGAAACGGCAATTGCAATGGGCTTGAAACTCGTTGCGAGAAAGTCATTGCGAACGAATTCGTATTGCGAAAGTTGTTCGAAACAGCAACTCTGACTATTACATCGAGGGTCCAAATCTGTTTCGGGGAGTACGAACGGCGTGAAGTTTGCTGAAGGATTGGCAATGAGGAAGAGCTTTGGTTCGCAGATTGTTTCATCATCATCATCATCATCTTTATTGGATACCAGGCTTTACGAATGCAAAGCACTTATGGCAACACCGCATCATTTAGTTGCTTGCATCATGAGCAGTGAACGGGGGATTCTCAAGGGAAGACGAGGGGACGGGGGAATTGTGTAAGGCTTCAATTGAA
>JAQIXL010001885.1:0-15406 GCA_034700245.1 Poikilolaimus oxycercus | reverse complement strand
CAGCGTGAAAAACTGCTCTAGGGGGTCTAGGTCCCGTTTCGAAAGTCCACGGGGACTAAAAGGCCTTCCCTTGTGAGCGTCGAGTTGCATGCGAGCAAAGCGAATCGTAAACTTTGCGTCACATGCCCAAGTTGAACAACTTCTACTGCAAAAAATTTTCGCTTCCAAAAAGTGTAGAAAACTTACGCATCCCAGTTACATGACACGAAGACTCCTAACGCCTTGGAACGACCCTTTGATCGAGGCCTCATGCGAGCTCCCAAGCGCCTAGAATTTGCATGATTTCTTATTTTAGAGATAGCAATAATTACAAAATTCATTATTATTGCAACTTTAAACCAAGAGAAACCAGGTCGTTGGAGCACGAACCATGGCATGCCGCTGATCGTGACGGTCGGTCCATAGACGAAGACATTTTCTTCCATTGCTTCAATGTTATCCACGACAACTCGCACAGTTCCGCTCTCTTCCTCAGTGTTGTCCGACATTGAGATTTCGAGCGTTTCTAAAATGATTCAAGAAAAAAAAAATGAAGATGTCAAAGCAAGAGTGCAGGCAAAGCGCGAGAAGAAGGCGTGGAAGACGGGCAAGGAAGACTGCTCTGGTGATTCATTGTGTTAGTTGCGAAATTCCCACTCGCCGTCGACAATTCGCACACCAATCAATAACCGTTTAACGCATCTTTCGAAGGACAATAAATAGAGACGCTTCTTCTCGAGGCAAAATAATATTGTAATGCATGAAAAGAGCAAAAAAAAAGGACAAGCAAAATCATGCGGCGCTTGAAATGACTCATGGACTCGTGATCAAAGGAGAGAACGAAGAGACGAGCACTTTTGGTACCTATTACATACACTATTCTGTGCAAGTCAGCATTATCAAGGCAAGTCGACACCAAACAAATACACTGCGTACTTATAGCTGCGCGACTGGGATGGGCATTCGTGATCTGATTTGCAAACTTCTGAAATAATAGCATTTGTGCAAAGTCCATGGAGAAGAGTAGTCATTGCATGACACTTCGAAGCATCCTAGCTTTTGTGTCCCTCACTCTTCGGAATGCCCTCGTCTCAAATGGCGTTGAGTTGAAGCCCAAACAACTTCTTTCTCGAAACATGGCGTTGATTAACTCTTTTACAATGCTTTACTTTGAGAGTGCTGCTCTCGAGAAGAGGAACTCGTATGCATTTCCCGTTTTATCTGTCACGCGCTTGCGGCCTTTTAAGGGAAAACGTCACCCTACACACAACCTTGTCCTCTTGAGAGACATACAAACTTTATTGGCTGAAAACAACGGAATCGGAAACAAGTGCTTTTTGTCCCGCTTCAAAGTCTACTTTTTCAGCCAACAATTGTCGCTGTTCGTTGAAGAGCTTGCGGCAACGCGATACGCTCAGTATCATCGAGTACCACAAGAGCATAAAAGCGGCGATAATTATTGCAAAGAAGAGGACTATAAAGAAACCGCCAGCTTGTTCGTGGTAAGGCATATTGACCCAAGACATGACAAGCATGGCGGCGACAGCAGCCGTTGAAACAGCGAGTAGAAACCTCTGCAAAACAAGATATTTTAAGTTTCAAAGGAAGAATAACCTGGAAAAGGATGAAGGGAAGAAGCAGCACGCCTCTTTCCTGCACGAGGCCGACAAACAGACTGAATAGAGTAAGGAGCCGCAGAGCCATCAGAAAAATCCATAAAGCGAGGAGCCCTCGATTGTAGTGGAAGTAATGGAGTATTGTGTTGTAGCCTGTGCAAAGGCGAAAAATCTCGAAAAACGAGAGACCACAGAATATCACGCCAACGAGGTAAGAGCCTGTCTAAATTCACATAATAATAAGAAGAAAGAAACACTGCACGGTCAACCTTAACATCGAAGAGGCCGCAACAACACTGGTAGTATTTGTCGTCATAGAGGGGACGCCGAGCCGTGCGCCCGGCAACCTTCATGTTGGGAGACCCCAGTTGTGGGAAAAGAAGGGCTGTCTCGGCAGCCACTGAAGAGGTGAACGTCGTAAATTTAGCGCGTGGCGTGTGCTATCAGCGGCGAGAGAGAGAGAAGGAAAATTCAAAACAAAAAACGCGCGTGTTCAAGCATGAAGCGCATCGCGGGCTTATTGTTAGGTGCGCGAGGAGGAGTAGCAGGAGTCCTGGATCTTGCTTAAATGGGGTCCCTGGCGATCTATTTGCAAACAGAATTTAACTAAAAAAATCATTTATTGCATTTCTCACAAGATTTCGCGAACTGCACGCCTGTTCGAGAATGGCGATCTTCATGTCGGCGGTCAGTTTCACGAATTCCGACGTCTTTCGCGAAGTCTTCACGGTGTTCACCGTTGTCACAATGTTCACAAGCTTTTCTGAGTATAGCCGTCAATACTTTTGTGAGGCGGATACATGACGTTCAGCAATTCCACAAGCTCGTCCACGGACATTTCGGGCAAAGGAATTTCCTAACAAATGGAAAATAAAGACAATTCCAGATTTCGAACCGCTAGATTCTTCTCGCGAAAGTCGTCTATATGACACTGTCTTGAAAGAAGACCACAAAGACCGAGTAGAACGAGGGCAAGAACGAGTATTCACTCGAAGGGGCCCTTATCATTCTAAGAGGGCACCAACTATTTGCCTTGTGAGGGACCTGCAGGGGCGTCATTGGCGAAGTGTTTGAGCGCGTAAAGACACGTGAAAAGCACTGATGGCATGGGTGCTTCACCCTGACCTGATACGGGCTGTGGGGACGGCCGTTAGAAGAGAACGAGATGTTTGTGGTGCCTTTCCCTTGTCTCTCTCGTTGTGATTTCTTTCACATGTCTTCATTTTTTTGTTCTTGAGAGTGTTCTCATTTTATTGAACTGACTGGGGAATTTTTTTCGTCGCATCAAGCAAGCCCGTCTTTGTGAAGAAACTCTAGAGAGTTTTTGCGGTAACACTTGTATTGGTTGCGTTACAGCGACCACTCCCTGAGGACCACAGGCAGAGTGTCATACCATTCACGAGTAAGGCGAGATCCGCCAGTAGGAAAGAACTCAAGACGTCTTCAGACGCAACTGATCAAACAATTTCCGAAGGTGTTCTTTCATGACCAAGGGGCGGTCAAACAAAAATATGGGAAGTTGAACAATTGGAAAGAAAACAAAGAGGTGTTGATGAAATTTCGCCTAGTCCGGGAGTTTGAGAGATCGCGAATTTCGTTTCGTTTTTTTTGTGGTGATTAATCCAACTCGTTTTGAAAAAAAAAGTCGCTCGCATTCGATATTTTTCTTTTTAGTGCATGCTTTCTGCAAAATTTCTGCAAAAACTGGTGAGTGCTATGTTGCATGCTATATTGAATCGACCATTTGGGTTATCGGCACTACATCGAAAAGCTAACCCCTTTACCACGAAATTACAATTTGGCTGAAGGGAAGGCGTGTGTGTGTCTTGACGCGAGGCAAAGTTTTGAGCCCTTCTGTTGACGACATCACCACCCCTCTCTGATAAGGGAAATGCACGCCCTGCAGTTTCGCCTTAGGGAGACGAGCTTGCTTGACGCGACGAAAAAAAACACGACATCAATTATCATTATTTTGTGGTGATTTAGTCCAAATCGATGTTTAGGGCGTCATCCGTGGTGTCTCCGTGACACCCGACTCCCACAGCATCACGTCTTCTGAGCATGATAACATGAAAAGTAAGTTCATTTTCTGTCTCTGAATTTCATTCCATCTCGAAAGTGAAGCAAATTGAATTCAGGCGCTTTAAAGTTGTCTTCAAGCATTTGTTTTACAATTTGTATAGCGTAGTCGAGAACTAATCTAAAGCGGAAATTTGTCAAAGGAAGTGCATTACAAGCAAACTGTATGAAATAATGACGGCAAGAGTCTTTCTGCAGATTTACTGCTCGCCATCATGGTGCTACGAGTCGTTGCGGCCACGGCGATCGTGGAGGTATCAAAATGAGCCATTTGTTTTACTGCTCTTTCATGCATTTTCTATGGCTCTGTTGCAGGCGTCGATGCAAAAGCCTTGCAATGGACGCGGATATCAAGAGCTAGACGACGACGACGGCGAGTGGAAATGCGTCTGCGAGTACTCTTATACGGGAGACGCATGCGAGCGATTGAAAGACTGCATCAACGGGGAACTCCAGTACAACAACTCTTGCAAGTGCCACGAGCACTTCCATGGATCGCGCTGCGACGATATCGTCTGCACGAACGGAGGTACACCGAATGCCGACAAATCAGCATGCGCATGCCCGTCATCACACAATGGAGACTTCTGTGAGCGATGCATGGATCCAACACTTGGTGAGCTTTTCTACCCGCACTCCTTTAGCACCGACGAAACCTTCTTAACACAGTCGACGTGGTTGTGTTTCAGAGCCTTCGCACTGTGTCAACCCGGTCAACTACACCAAGGCCATCTTGTAAGTGTTTCAAACGCTGCTGCGATGTGGCTTCTAGTTGAAAGTTATAATGATACTTCGAAAGCTAGACAAAAAATTGATGAAGCAGTGTGATCGAACACACCCCTTAATCCGGCTTTCGTCATACTTGACGCCATGATTCCAATACGGGAAGGAAACGAGATGTTTGCTCAAGAGTGATTGAATGCCCACTCAACCATCCAGACCCTGCCGTCTTCTTATCGCCTTCGGGGTTTCTCCCTGTTTCCCGTTTTGAATGCAAACAGTGCTGAGCATGCCCGTTGGAGGTAGGGAATCCCCCGGGGAGAGGGGGCAATGGTTGATCACCAAAGAAACCCTTCGATTTCGGAAAAGAGCGCGAACATGACCGACCCTCCTCAAAAGTAGGTCATGTTTACAAAGCGTGCTGCTTTGGGGAAAGAAATGCGACTCGTGGGACTCGCTCACGCCTTATAATCCGCTCGCATGCCTGAAATAGGGAGAGACGGCGCACACCGATGAGCCGCGACAGACAAAAAACACACACATTCAATCTAACAATAACAGCTATTCGATACTATTTCAGTGGCGCAAGCGCACTCGTCATCATCTGTCTGATCGTCTTGGCAATTGTTGCCTTCTTCTGTTGTCGTCGCCGCAAATGTGGACCATATGGCGGTGTTTCGCAAGACGACTCTGAGGATAAGCCGCAGTCCTTCGAACAGCCCTGACTCCGCTTCGCCTCTTCCCTGCAGTCCTCCCTTATCACCGCCTCGTCTCTCCTCGCCCCGACTCTCATCGCCTGTTGTTTAGCAGGGGAAGGGGTGAAACATTAGAGTTTCTTTTCATCTTACAATTAGGTCTTCATTTCTGAGAATCTTGTGTAAAAAGGATGGTATTAACGTTTTGTCTTCTCTTCATGCCCATGCTGATTGAAATTCGGATGTCTTCTGAAGAGGAGGCGCTAAGCCACAATAAATGAAAATTCGAGCTGCCGTCTCGGAGTAACTAAAAAGAAAAGAAAGTGTCAACGGCTAATCGTTGACGAATTGTGTTTGTGCATGGTGACAAGGTCTTTTCTTCCTTTACTGTGGAGTCCATTCTTGCCTCAATGTCATTGAACAAATTGTCTTTTATTGTCCTACATAACCAGTATTTACAGATTCTTTCTGGAGTAAACCTGTTTGTTCGCTGTGAACGTTGTACTATGCATACCCACACAATAAGATCAGAAAAGTAGATAAAAGCACAGACCCTTGCTAACCATTTGGTCATGAGAAGGTTGAATGACTTTGAAAGCATCTCATGACTGTATCACTGGAAGGTAATGGCAAGCAAGGCATTCGGAACACCCGATTAGGATACACAAACGACATTTGTACAAAATCAAGTTCAACAAAAGAACACATAAAAGCGAAAATATGCCTTGTGATATTCAATTTTGACTTCACTCAACACAGAAGACACATTAAAGTCGGCAAAGACGGTTTTGTGATGGAGTTCGTCGTACAAAGCGCCTTTAAAATCATGGATACCGTGAGTACTTTGCGCTTTGCTGGCCGTTCCAACGACGACAACGTCTTTGAACTTTTCCTGAAATATGCCTTCATTCACTAACTTTGCCGGCATGCATGTTGTTGCAGCCATACGAAAGTGAATACAAACCCGCAGATGACTTTGTAGAGTACCAGCTAGTTTGTTGACATTTGGAAGCGTCCAGTAACCTGCAGAGTGTTAGCAATTGAGAGAGGATGAGCTCTCAAACCGACTGCTCGTCGCCAATCGTCTATCATTTGCCTAGCTACAGCCAAATCATGAGCCTCGATCTGGCAAGCAGGCATTCTAGGATCGATGCGATGCGCAAAGATGAACCAGTTTCGGTGAACAGCCTAAACATGCATTGCGGGGGTTTTCAGCCAGTAAAGAACCTTTGAATAAAAATTTCCAACGACGTCAGGAGGCTCAAACACCGAACTTTTCCTATCGGCCGTACGGACAATCAAAAGAAACCAGAGGGAATTTGGATGCTTCTCAGCGATCCTGTGACTGAGATCCTGAATTGCGAGCTCAAGAAGAACAGTGCTTCAAACTGTTTTGATCTTCTCAAAAGCATGTTTTGGTCTCTCGTCGGAGTGGTCTATCTCTTTGAGATTTTCCAAGTATGAGGTGAGATAGCCGCGGAGATGACGATGAACCCGATGGTGATTCTCACGCTGAAACATTTTTTTGCTCTATGAGGCATACCTTGAAAAGCTTCAATGCTCGTATGATTCTCTCAAAAAGTGGACCGTCTTGGTGACAAACGAAAGCCTGAAAATCGACCGAAAATTAATCACCAGGTCGCACGTATTACGATCAATAATTGACCTCAAATTTGCTTACCGCTCTATTTGTTTGCCGTAATGAGCAAATTCTTGTGTCGTCAATGAAGTGTTTGACGAACGCCTGTAAGACAAACATCCTGAGAATTGAAAAATCCTACTTCTTCCAAGCGTCTCTCGGCTTCAAGAAATTCAAGCTTGAATTGAAACAATTCGCTTTCAATTTGAGAAGCTAGTCGTTCAAAACACTTAGGTGAACACATCTGGAAAATAAACCTGATCGAAGGAGCTTCAAACCGTCTCGATTTCGCACTGACGAGTGCACTGAACCCATTCTGAGAGAAAGTCGTAGAAATCCGTCATACTGCGAGCCTTCCGCTGGCCGTCGGCCTCGCGCTTATAGTGGCCTCGAGAGACAAGAGCTTTCGTAGCGTCAGTGAATGCTCTGAAACGTGAAGTCTTCAATGGCGTCTTTTAAAATGAGTTTTAAGTAGACATAAGCCAGGGTTTTCGACTGCGGTTCTCGCTTCTGATTTGTTTAAATTCGAACATGACTGCTCGAATAGTGGACTTGTGAGACAGAGACATCACGAAAACGATTACACCACGTCACCCTTCTTTCCTAACCGTGCCTGCCTATAGCAAGAATACCGCTTTCTGAGCTTAACGTTTTGCCTCTGTACTCTATGGCCAGTGGTATTACAAGTCTTTTAGAAGTTAAAACTTAGATAAACCATCAGATTTTTTGTAAACGTACGGGACTAATTTGTAGAACTCTTCTCGCGAACAGTGATAGAAGAGATTACGAAGTTCATAGGCCTTCAAGAAGAAAGTCCAAGAAACTGTCAGCAAACAAACCGGTTCAGTAGCGTTGATGACATATGCAGCAAGATCAAAGGCCAACTCTTCTATCGATAAGTTGCTTCCTCTGTTCAGTGTACACTTGTTGTCAAGCAGTTTCAGTGCGTATGGAGGCGGGCGAGGGACATCGGACACGTCAGCCGTCGACCACCACCACCTCCACACGATAACAGCCAAGACGATGAGGATGACGGTAAGTGAAGGTAGCACAAATGCGTGAATTTGAAGACGTGGCGAAGAGCTCATGCCACTTCGGCAAAGGAACCCGTTGATAACGCTGCCTCTAATCACACTGGACGCTGAGCCGCCTTCGTTCTTCGTTCGAGCCGTTTCTACTAACTCGACAAATGTTACCATAAATGATGTATTGTATTTCAACATCAGAAACGTTATTATTCGGTCCGCATGTCGGAAAAGGGAAAACCAAGAGACCAAAAGCATCTTCATCGTAGATCGTCATTCAAGGAAGCAAAAGAAGTCGCTGACAATGGGGATTCGGGACTAGCAGCAGTCGAATATGAACTTGAAACTTCATCATTCTGAAAATGTTGAATCGATAGAAGCCGAACCTCCGGAATTGACGCATTGTCTGGAGAAGATTGACTCGGTGGAATGTGATTTGGCTTTGGAAGAGACAATACATTTTGCAACTTTGCTTTCACCGTCTCACAATCGGCTTTCTTCAGCATGTCGTTAAAAGCGAATTCGTCGATTGCGTTATCGAAAGTAAAATCCGTCGTCAAGCGTAGTTTCTGAACGAGAATCATCTCAGGCTCGAAAGGCAGGCTCACCGAGTTGGAGTCGTCGCTGCTGCCCTCTGACAAACAGCAACTGATGCGTTTCTTTAGATAGTCTGCTGTCCATGTACCAATGTTCTTGAAGAGCGTAATACCGCATGGGCACAGAAACTATAACCATGATGCATTAGAGACTACAAGAGAACCGACTTTGACAACATCGAAGATATAGGCGAATGCTAAAGCTACACACAGCTGAAAGTGTATATCGTCATAGAGGGTAAACTGAAACTTGTCGTCCTTTTAGAAACATAAAACTGACATTGTTGGTGCCAAAGCGGCAGACGAAGTTTACTGTATCCTGGTCGTCGCTCTTCTCTTTGTGTGAGATGCTGTCACCCTTGTTTCGTTTAGCTTCGCTTATTTCATGACACCATCCAACGAAATCCGCCGTATTCAGAAGCGAAGTGAATGAGTTTGTTGAGACGGCCAAGGTGGCGAAAATGCCGCTCAAGAGCATCGTTGTTTTAAACTAAACTTTTGGATTTATGGTGGGAGCAAGATTGTTTTCCTACAATCGTTCGCTTATGCACTTGTTCACCAAAAAGGGTCATGCCCTCCTTTCTGGGCCACTTGTAAGCCGGAATTGATGCCTGCAACAAAAGCCTGCATGTCATTCCCAGTCACCAGCGATGAAAAAATGGGCGAACAACGACTTACAACGGACTTAGGCAGTAGAGGTCGAAAGTAGAGGATCGTAAGAACAAGTTGCACTAGCATGGTGGCGATCAGGGCGCAGCTCCAAACGGTACTTCCATAGTGAGAGACCTAGGTACGAGAACGATATTCGTGCCGTGCTAAACGAACAAACTCGCGAATTTCGAAGCACGAATTGGCCGACAGATTGCAGTTCTTGATTATCAGCATCTCAGTGGCAGCAAAACGAATGGTGTTGTACAAAATGAAGAAAATTTGTTCGGCGCACCAAAGAAAATACAGAGTTTCACGACCCTAAAAGTATGAAACTCTCTGCTATTAGCTTTTAGTGGGGTACCATTCGCAAGAAATGCTGCTTATTTCGTTTCTTTGTTGCTTGACAGTCGATTATGATGCGACCAGGGATGAAGGTCCAGCCTAGCAAGATCCCTAAACATCACTCATTAGAAACAAAATCCACTTGTTTCAAGAACGTACAGTCGGCGAACTTTCGAAAAGTACTCATGATGTACTTAATCGTCGGGTAGAGGGCAAACAAGGCGTAATAGTTTCTGTATATTGACGTCGACGTCGCCTCGACGCACTCATCACTCTAAAGAGAGTATTGAAATCTGCAAACTTGCCGTCATGTTCGAGCATTTCGAGATTATGGACCCGCAGTTTCCCAATTCACTCTCTAAATTGGCTTTGCTAAATGCAGGAAACGCACTAATGTAATAAACGAGATCGACGGCTAACTCGTGTGCTTCAATTTCACGACGAGCCATATTCTGAAGCAACGCAGCAACTCCAAAGGTGAGCAAAAAAACGGTGCTAGAGAACTGCAAACTGGGTACAGGAGAGTCGCAATAATTAATTTACCCATTGCTCAACAGGTGAACCTAGGAACGTTCCTCTTAACGTACGCTGTGTAGTAAAGTTTGATAGGGCGTCATCTGTATTATTGCTAGAAACATCCGGGTCTGAGAGCTGGCGTGTCTCGGAATTACGGATCAGTCTTGTCGAAGACGATTTCCTGTAGAGGGATGATGCAAGCTCGTACAAAAACTATGAGAATGCAGGCGAAAACATAAAATATTACATTTGCAGCGTTTTCTTCACACAGCTAAATGGATCATCCTTATCAGTTTCTTCAAGTTTCGAACTCACGTGATTACGAACACTATTCCCCCAAAGAGCAGTGTCTTCCGAGCGAGCCAAGAACTCCAACAACTCGCAATGGGCAACCCTGAAACAGCTTCGTTGACTAACAAAATCAAAGAAACCATGCTGTGTGTTCCTTATAGAAACCATAGAACAAAAATCCTGAAAACCACTAACTAAACAGAAGACACTCGCACCGATAATTAGATAGACTGCATCATAGCGACAAAATCGGTAGAAGTGAGTCCCAAGAAATCCGAACTTCGATACCTAAAGTTCCAGAAGTTTCTGATCAGTTGCCTGAGACGGGAACAACCTTTGTCACACTAAATTCAGAAGAGAAGGGACTTTGTTGTAATTGGTCGTCCTCTTCCGTCATGACTCGTGAGGATTGGCGCGAAGGGCGAGACGCATTTGAAAAGCGCCTCTCCCTTATCGGCTTCTCGTCGGGCGACGGGCGAAATGGTCATTGATTGATTGAGTTGCTGACTAGGTCTTCTTGGCAAGTCGCTTTCGCTCTTAACCAACGCAACCAAGGAAGGGTCACACACAGAAAAGAGGAGCCGCTCGCTTTTACAACATCCCTCTTCCGGAAGCACTTGAGCGCTGACTCGATCGCCTGTCGAACGACACGCCAAAGAGCTTGAAATAGGAAGGCGAGCAGCATTATGAAGAACGTGGGGTGAAAAGCCTCGGAAAGAAGAGCGTCACAACCAGTTCGCTCAAAGCCTGGTGCGGAGTCAAAATCAACGAGCGACATCTGACTGATCGAACCAGGCGGACATAAAGCCTAGTGTGGAATCATGTTTCGTCCGTTTTTGCCTAGAGACTTGCTTGAATTTCATGTGACTGGACAAAGGATTGGGGTCGGCTGGAGCGTCTTCCGCCATCTGAAGCACTTCAAGGCTGGGTCATCAGCATCAAACTAAAGGGGTTCGCCCTTCCGCTCGCATCTTACTTGCGATGCCTTCTGGCAGTGTTGAAACACGAAAAAAGCGGAGAGTGGCACGGGTATGTAGACAGATTTATAGCTATAAAGCGCTTTCAGAGATGCACTCAGTTTGATTTGTGGGTATTGAGTCGGCTGCATGAGAGCTCGATGCGGAAGCGATTGGCTGAAATCACGTCGAATGTCATTGCATGCTTATTCAAGTGACAAAACCTCCTCTATCTGCCGTGCATCCGCGTTGTCGGAAACATATAACTCCGTGACTTGCTGCATGTGGGCACTTATCGAGTCTCTTAGAGTCTTCAATAGAGCTACCGGTGACAAACTAGGGTCAACCACAAGTTCAACTTGTAACCGCACATCCAAGCGTTTCTGCTAGAAAACGTGCGAGCTGAATATCACAAACCGTTAACGAGCCTTGACAATGACTACGATGATCTTCCTGTGAGGTAGTTGTACAGCTCGAAAAAGTGACCTGGACCCGTTGAATGAAAAGCGTTTTTACCTACCTTAAACATTCTACGAAGAACGAAAGTAATGCAGCGAAAAACTATTTCAGCAACAACATGTAGATATGAAGTAATCACGATTATACAGAGGACAAAGTGAATATCGTCCCAAGGAGTCAGCTAAAGGCATGGTTAAAAGCACACCAAGAGGCTTTCCTTGTCAGAAAGTCGACAAACAACAAGCCTCGTTTCATCGCTGACATTCTTCACCGCTTGACACCACTCGAGAAATGGCGAATGCGTCATTTGACGGATGGCTAAAGAATGCTTTCGAAGGATTTCAGCATACCCAGCCAGATTTTTGGGATGTCGAAGCGATCGAACTTGGAGATTTGCGTCAGTGCAGCAGCTCCAGAGAGTGAAAAGAGCGCCTTTAAAAAATCTACACTGCTGAGTTCTGGGCCTTCTTTTCTGTCTCTACGTGCAACGTTCATTCGCACTATGAGAGGAAGCTGGAGGAGAAGCAAGATAAAGGATACGAGGAGCCCTGGGATCCATCGACCGTATTGGTTTGTCTGAACGTGAAATCTCGGCGTTTAGAGCCGTATACTTACAAAGCGATGAATTTCGCTGCAAGCAGCTGTGATATTCTCGTCACAGTCTTCTAGAGCTTTTTCTTCGGCGAACGAGTACAATGTGTACGCTCGGAGAGCAAACAAGACTTGTTCGATGATCCAAATCGTGAAAAGCAGTGTACGCTCAAAGCCGCGAAGTATGCTTTGTAGATGAAACTTACGACAACATTCAGTAGTAGACGAAACCGTCTTGGGTTACTGCTAGTTGGAAGCCTCACTGTTTTGTATTGATAGCTATCGTTTAACAAGTTTTGTAAAACTGAAGCGCTTTTAGAAACTCGCTAGAAATGCCTAGTCCAAAATTTTCGAGGAAAACCGCAATTGGAATGCTCATCGCACAAAACCAGCGAAGTATGTTGAACCACGAATTCTGGTTGAGCTCATTTAGTTTCTCATAAAGACAAGTCTCTTGCTGCAACTGTAAGTAACTGGAGGATTGTTTTACGAACCTCCCGAATTGCTGAGTTCGCTTGCTGGCCACAAACAGCTATTGGCATGAACTCCGAGTGATAGGTTCCTGAAGCAGTCAATTGCAAAATTTCGAGCTACTCACGGAGCACGTTGACTATGGAAATGGACATGTCATAAAACCGCACTCGCTGACGATAATTGTCTTCAGTCGCTGCGAGTATGACAAAAAGCAACATACAGATCAAAATGCGATACTAAATAATAAAAACAAGTTGGCTTTGAGCCGAACCATCTTTTCTTTGGTTGATAGGTGACTGTCATTGCAACGTCTTGTAAGCGCTGCTCGATAAAACATTAATGGCATCAAACTTGCCGCCAAAATCCATGGGACTAATGAGCGCGGACCGAGTGCGCAAGCCTAAAAAAATCTTCTAATTTTGTAGAAAATCGGCTGACTTCACTAAATGCTGATCGTATGTACTCATTATCTCGCGAGCTATATTTTGAATTGTTGATTGTTTGAAGACGACGGAATATTTCACATTCGTAATCCCTAAAAATAGTTACACTAACTCTGTAAACAACCAGCTATATTTATCCTGTAGAAGGTAATAGAGAAGTCCACCTGGAAACCATGCAGGAAAGAAAGAAACTTAAACATACATGCTACTACCAGAAACAAGTCCAGGAGTCGAATTGAGTGAATCAGTGACCTAAACATGAAATCTAGTGTACGACCATGCGCCTGCAAAGCAACATCGCTGTCATTCTTATTTTACTCACCGAAATTGGCGAAAGGCGGGAGGATGATATTGTGGCATACGCTAATCGATCAGAACGTTTAGGTGATGATTCAACTATCATCGCGTCCTGCTCACTTAAAGTAAGTGGAGCTACCCCCGAGTCAATGCGGGTTCCCGCCATTGTTGCAGGGCGCACTCTGTTCTTATCAGACGCCAGGCGATCGATTTTCAGGTGGACGGACCGCTTACTTGAAAGATTATTCCTGCAGCAGCATGTTCCGCAAAATATGCATATAATTTTGTGCTTAAAACGCTTTGTTGGTGTTAAAATTAAAGAAACCACCAAACTTCGCTCGACGCTTCGCGCCGTCTTAAAACAGATGGTTGAGAATGCTTGAAGAAGCGTTTGCTTTTTTTTCATGCATTGGTGCATCGACACTATGTCGAACAAAAAGTTGCAAGATAAACAGATTCTGAAATCCTAAAGGCTACAACTTGACAGACTTCCGCAAAAGCCGAAAAAAACTTGATGTCAAGGAAACGCTCTCATAGAAACCGGGTGAGGAACGAAAGTTTTCATTCAATTCGACAGAGCGTGTACAATATTTATGACAACATCAAATTCCGAAAAAGACAGAAAAAGACTGTTTCAGTAAAGATAACGACGCAAGTGAAGCCCAAGGAAAGACCTCGAGAGAAAAGAGAGACCCGGGAAACACGAAAACATTGACGAGTCCCAAGCTGTCCCAAGCTTATGACGTCCCAGAATTTTGTCGTGGATGAAACCGGTCAGAAGCAGTCGAGCAGGGGGGGAAAGCGCGCTGGCGAAGTCAAGGCCGCCGAGATGTGTGGCGGAGATTGCTCAAGGCCCCCGAGAAACCTCACCTCGCTCCTCGATTCACAGCCGAAGTTTCGTTTCAGACATTGAAAAAAAACAACGAAAGCTTGTCATGAAAGAAGACGTTGTCATGGCTAATATTTATCTTGCATCTCGTTCGAGGTGAATTGAATTCAGACTGGCTTGGAAACTTCAGGAGTCTTTGATGTATGCATTTATCGATCAACGTTAGGCTGCCAACGCGTAGAGTTTTCTCTCACGGCCACAAAACCCTTCGTAAATCCACTTGAAGCATTGCTTAGTGTGGCGCGATGCAGTTATTGCCTACAATTCAAACTGTATTCATTTTGGCAATGGAAATGATTTTCTTCATATCTCGTAGACAAGCTAACCTCAAAGTTGATGTGACTTCCATAAGAGTTGACACAAATACAATAATTCGATAGAGGAAATCATAGCCTTGCGAAATAATACTCATGAAGACAACTCTGAAATAAAAGGAACAAAAGCTTGCTCATTAAAACGCTTTTCAGTGTAATGGCATTCCATTGGTAGTTCAAAATAGTGGCACGGATGGAATGCGGAGATGAGTAACGCGGGTGAGATTGACTTGCTCATGGGATGGTGACACACAGGATAAAATCAAGAACGGGAAAAATCCGGCGGCGGCCATCTCAGCTCGTCGCGATGTCCGTGTTTGCGTAGACGCGGTAACCTTGAGACGCCTTGTCTGGGTGGCGCATCGAGGCGCGCTCGGCGCTCGTCGACTCTCCGCGAGTCGAGATTTACGGCGATATGAACGGAGGCCACCCCGTGTCTCCGGCTTTCTTACATTTGGCTGCCCTCCCTCATCCCTTTACACGAGTCACGTCGGGGGAGCAACACATCGCTTCTCGGGGCTTCAAAGGCAACTAATAGTAACGACTCGATCAAGCTATCACATGCAGTTTGAGCTCTGAAAGAGCGAGATGTTGCTCAAGAGTTAGTTCCGCACAAATTTTCCTTTTCAAATTTCAATAGGAGACAGGTGTGTGAAGTCAAGCGTGAAGCAAGTTTGCAATATTTTGCCTGATTCAGTTTGTTCTCTTATTAGTTCCGCCTAGCAATAAGTTACGTGGTCAAAGCTCAATGTAAATCACTAGACAAAACCTAAGGATACTGAATGTAAAATGCTGTTGGAAATCTTGAGTGGTTTTTTCAAAGATGAGCTCTAA
>JAQIXL010001884.1:0-15407 GCA_034700245.1 Poikilolaimus oxycercus | reverse complement strand
GCCTAGAGGAAATCTACCGTAGTTTCTTGCGGACAAAGTCGTCCGCAACCGGCACTGACGCAGCGGCGGTACTGTAGAAGCGCCCTTGAGTATATTAGAACAGGAATGTCTCAGGGCGACATGCTCAGCATTCAAACCTGGCAAACCCGACCTTGAGAAATCCCTAGAGAGAATCATTCAACGAGGGGAACCTGCAGAGGCGTCTCTGTCCCCAGCTGTCTCTGCTCTCTCTACCGCTCTCGCCCACCAGACAGACGTTTTTAGGCGGCAAGGCAGCGCTCCACGTTATCGCCGCACTCTGTCGCAACTTTTGGCCTGCTCGCCTCTCTTGCCTCAAGAAATTTCTCATGCTTTGATTCTTCGTTTGCAGATGGACTTGTTTTTAAATGAAATTTAAAATTGATCTTTAATAGCGAATTTTCAGCTGCTCTTCCGCTTACATGCCGTCGCAGTAATCTATGAAGAAGTTTCTGGCGATTTTCGGCTACATCTTCCACAGTCTGGCCGACAAATCGTTTTCGGCTGACGAAGAGTACATCTCGGTCTGCGAACGTTGCACGGCGGTGAGCAAGTTTTCCTCACAAAACCATTTCTGTAAATAAACAGATTAATTAATTTTCTACTTTTTTAATTCACGAAATCAACAGCACCCATTTTTGACGTGAAAGGATGTGTTGGTTAAATTTGCAAATTTAGTTGGCCGTTAAACCCGGTGCCCCGTCGGCCGGACACCTTTTCAAGAAAACGCTCTACAAGCTATGCGACCATCCTTCTGTCAAATTTGCGGTCGACAGCGACCAACTGATGGCTCTGTGCCGAACATTCATTGATGATACCGTATACAGAGTGGATCTTTTCGTCGAGCATCTTGCTCATTCGCCTGTATGCATCCTTACATGATTCATTCCATGCTGCATTTCAGGAGGACGCGATTGAATTTTGTCGTCTTTTACGCTGTGAAAGTCCCATTCTTGAGGAGATCAATCTTCGAGTCTTCAAGAGAAAACGCAAGGGAAATGTATCAAATTTATTCTTTTCAAAGTATCTAATAGTTCATTTTTCAAGCTGAATTTGGCCTGCATTGAGTGCCAAGACTCAATGCCTGAGGCAATGAAAGTCTTTGAGGAGCCTGAATTCAAATCTAGCTTCATGAAGTTCGCATTTGCTAAATTCTGCCCTCGAATCGATGAGAGCGAAGAGGTATTTGAGTTTTTAATTGCCTAAAAAGATTTTTACAGTGTCAGCAAGTAATGCTCGGACTCCTTCGTCTTCTAAAACAAGTTGGAAAACGAACCTTTAGTAGTCATCGCGAGGTCTGCTAATATACGAATGTTGAAAGTTTTCTTTAGAGATGCCAGCTTCTCAAAGTGTGCGAAGGCAAAATTCAGGGCACTTCAAGCAGAAGATTGAATGAGCTTTGATTGTTTCAAGCTTTATATAGATTTTTGTTCGTCCTATATGATTAGCCTTCAAGGTGCCTAAGGCTTTGAATGCATGACAATCTGGAAAAAATTACGTCGCTCAATTGTCGAATTTAGTGACACTAAAATAAGGAGCTCATAGCGAACCGAACAATGAGTGATTGTGAGTGTTGTGTATTCTCAAGCTCACACGCGTCTGTTCAGTGCATATGTTTCTCTTGAATTTCAACAGTAATTGTCTCCTGGAATGCGTATTGCAGTCAGATTCCCAGGTTCGATGGGCGTACATTTTTAGTGATACGAAAAATGTGCGAAAATTTTCGACCCAAAAACAGATACATCGGTGCTGAAACATATTCGATTTTTCACCAAAAGCGCGCGCTTTTGAATGTACGAAAAATGTACGCCCATCCGACCTGGGATTTCCTATTTGAAGGCTTTTCCTATTACAGTACTTGCGGGAAATTTGTAAGGATAATAGACCTGTTTTTCTACGGAAAAGTTCAAAGCGAAATTTTTAGGCCGTAGAATTCCGTAGACTTTTTTCTACAACCGTAGCCCTGTCCGTCAATAGGAGCGCGGACTACAGTATTGTGTAGAAAAAAGGTCTACGGAATTCTACGGCCTAAAATTTCGCGTTGAACTTTTCTGTAGAAAAAAAGTTCTATTATCCTCATAAAATTTCCGACAGTACTGTAGTTACTGCATGTTCTCGCACTCGCAGCTCTTCGTGTGACAGAGCTAGCATAGATACCCAATGCCCAATGGTTGAAAACGAATACCCAGGCAATTGTTTTAGGGCACTGTGTGCTAAAACAGGGGGGCACTCTGAGGCTAAAATGGGGGCACTATGGGCTAACCGCAATGTGCCCCCATTTTAGCCCCAGAGTGCCCCTGTTTTAGCA
The DNA here is from genome assembly GCA_034700245.1 of Poikilolaimus oxycercus. Lineage (NCBI taxonomy): Eukaryota > Metazoa > Nematoda > Chromadorea > Rhabditida > Rhabditidae > Poikilolaimus > Poikilolaimus oxycercus. Next base: position 13,081 of record JAQIXL010001884.1, on the reverse strand, counting down.
CACAGTGCCCCCAAATGAACCAAACTAGGGGCACTCTGAGGCTAAACTGGGGGCATCAGAGGGGCCTGCCAGGCCCCATTTTTAGCTCACAGTGCCCCAAAACAATTACGTGGGTACGTTTCAAACCATACAGGACTTCCTCATTGCGTTTTGCAAACGCTTCAGTTGACTTGCGCGTAATTTTCATTTCCTAATCCCAATCGTGTGTTAATTCGATAAGCACGTACGTTTCATTTGTTTGCTTTTCATTCGACAGAACTTCAGAAACAATTTCGGATCACTAGTCAGTCGTTATTTCCTGCTTTGAACTCTTCTTGTGAGTTTCTTTCGACACTTACTGACATTGTTGTTCGCGCAGTACTGCTTCCAAGGAGATTCCAAGTCGTTGCAAAAAAAAGTTTAGTTTCATGTCGAACACAACTTCGCCGATACGCTTTGGTTTCAATTCCTGCGAGGTTTCTGTTGGCTTTCCACTTTGACATCCGAATTCGTGTCTTTCAAGATGTTTGATGAATTGTTTAGCCTGAAAACGTATGCTGTGTTTCAATGACTTTACAACTTTCATTCTACATTTCGCGGCTGATTTTGAGGTACAGCCCGTGGTTGAACTAAATGAGGGTGGTTTAGTAGTCCCGGCATGGCAGCGACCGATCCTCAACCTCTAGTCCGTCGCCTCACTCCCTGGCGTGCCTTCAGACAAGGGCTTGCAGCTGAGTTTCCGTCGTCACTCATTGCCATTGTTGTTTGCGCATCTGCAATGCCCTTGCTTTGAACGTCGTTGAAAGCAAATGAGTTTCATGTCGCGTGGCACTTTGATGAGGAATTTTGCTTCCCATGATATATGTTTTCAACATAATTCGTGCACTAACAAGATTTTTCACAATTGTTTATCGCTGTCAAGGTCAATACATAATTAATCCTGCACAGATTTAGGCAAACAATAATTTTGCATAAAACATTCAATACTCATCCCACCAAGCGTTAAAAAAACCACACCAAAAATGGTTTGCCTCTTTGTTCGTACTCAGTATGAGCGTCGTCTTGTTTTCGAGTTTGTCACTGCGCACCATTACCATCATCTCCTTACCCGATTTACTCTTGACGACTGCATCGCACGATCCGGCGTCCTCTGCTGTGTGAGGCAAGTCACCGAGGATTTGCTTGACCGCTTTCTCAATGGTCCACTTGCCAACGTCGATGTTGAAGTACCAGAAGCCGATTTCTCGTTGATCCGCCTTCCACTGGTCGATCAGGTTCTTGCTTTCGTTTGTCGTAAGGGCAATGTTATCTGTTGTGATGCAATTTCTCCACTTTGCGGAAAAGATTTCCGATTCGCAGCGCTCGCCGAATGCTGCGAATGTCGTCAGTCGGCTGACGGCTGGTTGTTCGTAGAAATCCGACGATATTCCCTTAAAGCCGTGGAGCCCAAGGCCTTCGAGATTGGCCATTGTCTGGATAAGTCGGAGAACATTGTCTTCGAGTCCCGACTCGAAGGGAACAAGATGAAGATGACGAATGCAGGGAAGAGGATGAAGAGCGAAGAAGTTCAACGCCTCTGCATCGACTCCATCCACGAAGAGTTGGTCCAATGCCAGCCGCTGTTGGAGAAACTTGAAAAGCGTCATCATTCCAAGTCGCTCTGTGCCGGCAGTCACATAGCAGTTCATCGTTGGCAGTGGTTTCTCGAAGTCGATCTTGGTCATCCATTTCTGCCATTCTTGATTATTCATCCAACGCTCGCGAGTTTCATTCTTGTCGACTTTGACACGAAAATTTAGTGCTCCGTCGTTGAGGACGAAGTCTGGGTCCGTCACCATTTGCTCGGCGAATCGCACAAAAAGAGGTTTTGTGGGTTGATTGATAGTACTGTTGGAGAGCCGGGCTTTCCATGAAATCTTCGAGTTCTTCGTGAATTCCACAATGACGATGTCGTAACGGTGGGAGAGACGAAGGTGTCGAGCTTGTTTGTAGATGCTGTAGAGTCTGAAAACAGCTGTATACGCGAATAAAGCAACAAACCTGCGACTGCATTTCGCCAGTTGAAGGGCATCTGGTGCGTCGATGAAACTCAGCAAGTGAGCAATCGTCGTGTTGTCGAGATCGTCAAAGGGATTCGGGAAGGCGTCCGATGATTCTTGCGACGATGAACTGAGGCGACAGCGTTTCTGCGGAGGTTCCATAGCACGGTCGGCCAAGACTTGGGAGCACAGGTATGAATGAAGACAGCGGCCAGTGATTGTGAGATGAACCCAGCTTCTCGAACTTGTCTGGCGTTCTCACTTGATTATTAGCACTTGAGCGTGAATCAAATTGCGAATGGTCACGAAAGTGCCAAGCGCTTGGTGCGAAAGTGCTGTTATTGAAACTGAATGGGCGACTAACTAGACTTATAAACTCGAAACAAGAACAAACATTCACCAGTGACAACCTGCCGGTCGCAAAACCTCTTTGTCGCCAACTACATAACTCTGCGCTCTCCGCCGCTCTCACCACCCAGACAGATGTTTTTTTTTGGACAGCAAGGCTTATGAGCACCTTAACGGGCCAAAGCTGAGTCTGTCTCGTGCTCTCACTTTACCTTTCGCAAATGATTGTGAGCGAAAATTAAATTGGTATTTACGGCTAAAGCGCAAAGTGCGTGGTGCAAATGTAGGAGCGGCCATTGTGCGTGATTGATCACATCAGAGCATTCTCACGGTTCCTTCCTTTAAACGCATGACCATGCTTACTCTCTTGTTTATTCTGGCCAGGCTCGCCTGGCCACTTGGGTTTAGGCGCGGTAATAATCATTTGGTTTATGCGTCGAAATCTTCTCGAAGGTTGTCTATTCGAGCAGGTCTTGTGTGATTCGGCGTCGCTCTTCATATTTACTTGGTGTTTTTGAGTCGTCGCGCGGTCGTTTCGCGGCCGGCAAACCTTCTTCCTCCGCTCATTCCACTTATCACGTTATGTTATTATTCCATGCATTTTTCACTCAATGCGTTCTTACAAGCAGCCGGCACATTGTTTGTTCCTCAACTTGCTCTCACCCCCGAGCAGTTTCTTCTCATTTCTATCGATCGTCAACTATTCATGCTTTGCCGCTCCTTGGCGTCGTATCAGTGTTAAGTGTAATTGATAAACGCATAAGTATTGCCAAAAACAGAGCATACACCTATTAAATAGAAATTTTCACAATTTACTAGTGAGTTAACAACTCAATGTTTATTCCACCAAGCGTTAACATAACTGCACCAGAAATGGTGCGCCTCTTTGTTGGTACTCAGTATAAGAATCATGTCTCCGTCGTCTTCATTGTCTTCCGTGCGCACCATTGCCATCATCTCCTTGCCCGAGTTACTCTTAACGACGCCGAACCACGATCCTTCGTCTGTTCCGCTGTGGAGCAAGTCCCCAAAAATTTGTTCGACCGCGTCCTCAATGGCAAATATGTCAACGTCGAAGTTAAAAAGCCAGAAGCCGATTTCTCGTTGATCCGTCTTCCATTCGTCGATTAGGTCCTTGATTTCGTTTGGGGTATGAACAAAGCTGTCTATTGTGATGAAATTTCTCCACTTCACCGAAAAGATGTCAGCAACGCCGCACTCGCCGAATGCCGCGAAGGTCTTCAGTCGGCTGATGGCTGGTTGTTCAGCTAAATTTGACGAGATTCTTTTAAAGCCGTGCAGTCCGAGTCCCTCAAGTTTGGGCATCGCTTCGACGAGACGGAGAACGTTGTCTTCGAGTCTCGACTCAAAAGGAACGAGGTGTAAATGACGAACGCGTGGCAAGGGGTTGCGAGCAAAGAATTCCAACGTCTCTGCATCGACTCCATCCACGAAGAGTTGGTCGAGTACAAAGCGCCTTTGAATAAACTTGAAAAGCGTCAACATCCCGAGTCGCTCTGTGCCGCCGATAACACAACAGTCCAATGTTAGTTTCTGCTTCTTAAAATTGGTCTCGTTCATCCACGTTCTCGTCTCTTGCTTCAGCTGGCGCCGTTGAGTCCGTGTGTCAGTCTTGGCGTTGACATAAAGGGTTAGCGCTCCGTCGTTGAGGATAAAGTCTGGGTCTACCATCGCCTCCAATGGGTGCTCTATAAACCGAAAAAAAAGAGGCTTCGACGGTTGGTTGACGGCACTGTTGGACAGTCGGGCTTGCCAGGCAATGTGAGAATACGGAGTGAATTCCACTGTGACGACGTCGTGACGAGTGGAGAGACGAAGATTGCGAGCTTGGTTGTGGATATTGTAGAGTCTGAAAACGGCTGTTGAAGCGAACAAAGCAGTAAACCTGCGGCTGCATTTCGCCAGTTGAAGTGCATCTGGTGGATCGATAAAACTCAGCAAGTGAGCAATCATCGTGCTATCGAGATCGTCATAGGGATTCGTGAAGGCGGTCGAGGATTCTTGTGGCGATGAACTGAGACGACAGCGTTTCTGCGGAGGTTCCATTGCGAACGACGACGTAAAAGAGAAGAAACGAAGGGAGACAGCAGCTATTGATTGTGAGATTAATCCAGCTTCTCGAACTTGTAGGGCGTTCACTTGATTATTAGCACTTGAGAGTTTAAAGGGCTAATGATAGCGAAAATGGAAATTGCTTACATAGTACGAATGCATGTATTGAACATTAAATAAGATACTTTATTCCCTTTATTTTTTGAAAACAAAATAACTCTCATTGTGCTCAACAACTATTTTATTGCAAGACAACGCGTTTCATGACCATTACTTAAATAGTCGCATACCGCCTTCCTTCATTCCTCTTCGTCGCCTTCTTCCAACTCGCGTGTCCTTCTGCTTTCGACTTCTTGCTCGAGGTGCTTTCCGGGTGGCGCCTTGCGCTAAAAACGTTGAGCCGCTGTTGAGCCTATACCTGTTGTTTGGCCGCCTCGACATCTTTGCGGTGCATCTTTTCACTGTAGAAATGATAGCAATTGCAGGTAAGGCAACTGAACATCTTTCCATATCGATACGAGCCCGAAGGAGTACAACGAGACGCTCTATAAACAAGCAGTAGCTCATCAAGTACACTTACTTGGCCCTCTTCCACGGGATACAACCCAGATGTCGGCGAACGCTTTGATTCGTGTTGCGATCGAAGCAATACAACGAGTCATAGCACTCCTCTGCGAAGCCACCCTTTGCGAGACTAACGCATCGGTCCTGTTAAGAAGCGTGAAATAGCAGATTATAATCTCCTTACAAGTCCGCACACGTCGCACAAAAGAGCCGGAAGTTTTGGCCGTTGAGAACTAACTTGTTCGCAGACTGCATGCATAAATCGTCTCTTCCATCTTTTCATGTCCGATTCTCTCAGGGAGTGTTGACCAAACCATTGCACCCATCCATCCGCTTCCTAGTAGGAGGTGTTAAAAATGGTTACGCAAACCAGGATGCTGAACCAGTCGGCGTGAGAATTGAAAACGTGAGTCACAACTTCTCGTGCTAGAGTTGCCGTGTAGACACATGGCATTGAGGGTCCGCAGGCACTGGGATTTCCCGATGGACAAACGCACGATTGCTCGCTGCATTGCCTTCCGTGAGAACGCGGGCGATCTCCGCAGGCCGACATAGGGCAGATACTAAAACGTAGGAGAATATCGCGAAACCACTTACAAAGCTCTGACATCGAAGTGCATTTGTTGCGTGTGATGCTTATAGTTGTCACCATTGGTGGCAGTATAGCAACAAACGAGACACCAATATTGAGGTGGATTCGGAACGTCGATATTTCTGAATGCTTGTTTCGCAGCAACAGTCGGAATGCAAGCCGACGGAAGAAGTGTTCCATGGCTCGGAACAGATAGAGGAATTGCAGATGACCAATCATCACACACCCAAGCGAGCGCCTAAGGAGATTTATTTTAGCGGAGTAAATCTCCTACCTGAGGCAATCCGTCGTCCACGAAGGTGAAGAAATTGGAAAGAGTAATGGCCGCTCGACGCAAAACGACCAATCCTTCATCATGCATCCACATCTGTCGCTTTTCTTGTGCAGAAAGTTCCAAGAAGTCGACCAAGGGCATCGTCTCATCGTAGACACCGGCGTGTTCACTGAGATATTCCAAGAACTGTAGCAAAGGAATGTTGAATAGACAGTAACCCACCAGCGTCCTTGGTCGATTGAAACCCGTTGTCTGCAGAAAGTGCAAGCTTTTATTAACGTCCTTCAGAGCGCCGGTGTAATGCGAAATAGGTGTCTCAGCCAAACGATCACCCAAAACATTCGTCAGGGACGCGGTGACACGGGCATGAGAAGTGAATTTGGAAATGAGTTTCTCTCGCAACTACGAAGAAGGCGTTAGTGAGATCAACGTGACTAACCTTCTCCGCAGAAACGAAATTGGCCGTGTGATAGTCGCGTAGATGAGATTGCTGTGTGTCCATTGCCTCATTCTCTTCGTCGCTGAGCTCCGAGGTATGCTTTTGAAAGGAAGCGCTCGTGCCTGCCACTTCTAACGAAACATCTCTGTCTGCGGCTTGAAATGAAGGAGCGGTGGTCGGGGCTTCAAAGGAAGGAATCGTCGAGGCGACTTTCGAAGCAGCAGTGGGCGCCGCATCCTGTGGCGATGGACTGAGGCGGCAGCGCTTCTGTGGCGGTTCCATTGCGAAGTCGACAAAGACGCGAGAGCACCAAAACGAATAAAGACAGCAGCCAAAGATGATGAGATGAATCAGCTCCTCGAACTTGTCTGACGTTTTCACTTGTAAATTCGCACTTGAGTGTGAATCAAATTGCCAATTGAGGACGAAAGTGCCAAGTGCTATGTGCGAATGTATTGTTATTGAGATCGAATGGGCGGCTAACTGAACTATAAACTCGAAACACGGACAAACATTCACCAAGGAGAACTTGTCGGTCGCACAACCTCTCTGTCGCTAACAAACTCTGCGCTCTCTGCCACTCTCACCTTCCAGACAGATGTTTTTTGGACAGCAAGGCAGCGCTCCACGTTATCGCCGCACTCCCTCGCAACTTTTGCCCCGCTTGTCGTCTCCCTTGTCTGCCTCAAATGATTTTCGCATGCGCGCAGTTTCTATTGTTACGATTTCGTTCTTAAAGGGAATTGAATATTGATCATCATTGAGAGCGTGTTTTCAGTAGCTCTTCGTTTTGAATGATTCCGCAGCGTTTCATGAACTTTCTTGCGATCGTCATCCTCACCACACTTGTCTATGTCTGCAAATCCACTGCGGCTGACGAAGAATACATCTCGGTCTGCGAACGCTGCAAGGCGGTACGCTTGTTTCCTGCGCCAAACGCTTTGTGTGATAAATTAGTTGGCGGCGAAGTATGTAGGAATGACTCCTGGAGCTCTTGATAATGCCAGATCCGTGCTTCACCAGCAGTGCGAGCCTTTCCCTGACGACGCCTCAATCACGAACGACACAGAAGTGGCTGAGTGCAAAAGCTTCGCAGATGATACTCTCGGCATATTTGGCTACTTCATCGAGAGCCTTGCAAGCTCGCCTGTAGGTTCCTTCGTGATCCATTTTATTTTGAACTTAAGGAAATCGCTGATGAATTCTGTCGTATTTTGCGCTGTGAAAGTCCGATCTTAGAGGAGATCAATCTTCGAATCTTTAAGAGGAAAAGCAAAGGAAATGTATGTGCTAATTGCTGAATTATTAAAAAATAATTCATTTTCAGATAAATTTAGCCTGCCTGGAGTGCCAGTCGGCGATGCCTGAAGCGTTAAAAGTCTTCGAGGCTCCTGGGTTAAAACCAAGATTCATGGAGTTTGCACTGGCTTAATTCTGTCTATCCACCGACGATATCAAAGATGTTGATGAGTGTTTAATTGCTTCTAATTATTTGCTTTAAGTGCGAGTTAATGATCAAATATCTCATTTTCGTCTTCGGCAAAAGTGCTAAAAGATCCTTCGGTGATCATCTCGCGGTTTGTTCCGAAAGAAAGCGGACAACTTTCTTTAGAAGTGCAGAGTAATTGGAGCATGTCCCAGAGACAATCAGAAATTCACAAGTGAAAGATTCGATGAGCTTTGACTTTCCGAAAGTTTGAATTTTATTTTTTTTTTCTACTCTTTGTTGCACATTGCCAACGCAATGATTAGCCTTCAAGGCGCCTGCAGGGCTAAAGATAAAATGCAAAGTGCTGTTCAACTGTGCCAGCATTTTGAAGAAGACAAAATAATAGACACAAGAGTTTTCTAGTAAACGAGCACATTGTAAGTCATGATAGTTGGGGGAGAGAAGCATTCGCCAAGCGAACCTGCACGTTTCGAGACCTCTGTGTCACCGGCTGTCTCTGCGCTGTCTACCGCTCTCGCCTCCCAGACAGATGTTTTTTTTTACGCTGCAACGCCGCTCCACGCTGTCACTACACTCCTTCGCAACTTTTGCCGGCTGGTCCTCCACGCTTACCCGGAATATTTCTTGTGCCCATTTTTCAAATTTTTTCTTGGTCGATAGACTGGTTCTTGAAAGAAGTAGAAGGTTGGTCATTTAAAGTGAGTTTTAGCTATTTTCCGCTTGAATGCCGCAGCAGAGTAAGCGACGGAAACCATGAAATTTGTTCTCGTCACCTTCATCATCGTTACCTATGTCGGCGAATCGGTTTCGGTTAACGAAGAGTATATTTCTGTCTGCGAACGTTGCAAGGCGGTGGGCTTGTTTTCCTCTCTTGGGCCTTAATTTACTTCATTATTAATTTAAATTAATTGGATAATCAATTTTTGCGCGGAAACGATTCTCGCTTGAATTGTTAGGTCGAATTTAGAAAGCTTCAAGTTCCAGCGAGCTAACGTCAACAAGTTATTTTATCAAGCCCATGCTCTACCGGTTGTGCATGCGTTCCCCTGAACAAACGTTGAACGACACACTGCTGTCTCGGTGCAGGACGTTTATTGATGATACCATTAGCAGAGTGACGCTCTTCATCGAGGATCTCGCCGGCGCGCCTGTAGGTCTTCGTAGTCATTCTAACAGTTTGTGCTTCAGGACAAGGCAGATGAACTTTGCCGTATTTTACGCTGTGAAAGTCCCATTCTTGAGGAGATCAACCTTCGAATCTTCAAGTGGACAAGCAAGGGACATGTAATAAGTATTCAGAGATTGTCCAGGGAGCACGTCGGGGAATTTTGGTGACCTTCCGGCGTCGTTGGGGGCCCTCGTGCTGATTTTGCGCCTCAATGAGAGTTTTTGAAGTCTGCGAGAGGATTTTGTGGGCTGTGTGGGTTCATTTTGAGGCCCGTCAGTGGATTAGGGCAGCTCTTTTAAGAGCTCTCTTAAAAGAGCATTCTTGGGTTACCTGAATCCCTCGCCGGGCTACGTGAATTCCCCCTGCGGGCTACCTGACCAATCTCTGAGCTTGTCATTCACGTAGTTCTTTTTTAAAGCTAAATTTGGCTTGCGCGGAGTGCCTGCAAGCGATGCCTGAGGTGACGAAAGTCTTCGAGGATCCCGAGTTCAATTCAAGTTTCATGAAGTTTGTATTTGCTAAATTCTGCCGTCAAATCGACGAGAGCGAAGAGGTTTTTGAATTTTTGGTTATTTCAAATGATTGTTTTGGTAAATTTAAGTGCCAATATGTAATTGCGAAGCTAGTAAACATCCTGAAAGGAATTAAAGAACGAATCTTTGGCCTTCATTCGGCGGTCTGTCAGAAAAAAAGGAAACTTAAATGATTTCTTTAGAAGTGTCAAGTGATCGGAGCGTGCGAGGGATATCCGCCGATTATTTCCGGCAGAATATTGAACGAGCTTTGATATTCTCAAGTTTTTAACTAGGAATTGACTTGTTAAAAACAACCTGCAAGGTGTCTTCAAGGCTTATATGATAAATGTGTTTTCTTCGATGTTTTCGATGTTTTCGCAAGACCTCTGTGTCAGCCGCCTGTCTCTGCACTGTCTACCGCTCTCGCCGGCTAGACAGATGTTTTTTATGGCGGCAAGGCAGCGCTCCACGCTCCACGTCTATCACTGCACTCCTTCGCAACTTTTCCCTGCTGTTCCACCTCGCTGACAGCAGACGATCTCTTGCGCCAAATTTGGTATTTATCTTTGCTAATTGTCTAGTTCTTGTAAGAAGTAGAAGGTTGATCATTGAGTGTGAGGTACATCTACATTTCAGCGTCGCAGAGAAAGCGGCGAAAATCATGAAATTTGTGCTCGTCACCTTCATTATCGTTACCTATGTCGGCGAATCCTTTTCGGTTGAGGAAGAATACATCTCGGTCTGCGAACGCTGCAAAACGGTAGGCCGGTTTCGTTAAAAATCACTTTTGTGCTTTAATTTACTTTTGTCACAAATTGTTTTGCGACAAAACGTCTTTGAATTGATTTGTGAGGTCGAGTTTAGAAGGCCAAAACAGCGAATGAGCTAAATCCGGGAGCAATTGAGCTTTTCAAGCCGATGATCTATCCGTTGTGCGTGCCTTCACCTGAAAAGGAGGAAATTTGGAACGACGCAATGACGCTTCGGTGCAAGAAATTTATTGATGATATCCTTAACTCAGTGGGCTTCTACATCGACGATATCGCCCGCTCGCCTGTACGTCTCCAAATAATTCAAGTTTGTGTTTCAGGAGAAAGCAGGAGAATTCTGCCGTCTTTTACGCTGTGAAAGTCCTATATTTGAGGAAATCAATCTTCGAATCTTCAAGCGGAAAAGCAAGGGGCATGTAATGCTTTATTCCAGAGATTGGCCTCGGAGCCAGGAGAATTTTAGTGTCCTACCGGTATCGCTGGGGCCCTATGCGGGTGCTTTGCGACTTAATCCGCAAGGCATTCTTGGGTACCTGAATTCCCCAGGCGGACTACCTGGCCAATCTCTGAGCTCGCCATCCATCAAATTTTTAGCAAAATTTGGCTTGTGCGGAGTGCCTGGAATCAATGGCTGAGGTAACGAAAGTCTTCAAGGATCCCGAGTTCAATTCGACCTTCATGAAGTTCGTATTTGCTAAATTCTGTCATCGAATGGACGAGAGCGATGAGGTTTTTAAGTTTTTGATTGTTTCATACGATTTTTTTTGCTAAATAGGAGTGCCAGGTTGTAATTGGAGCGCTAGTTAACCTCCTTAGTGAAAGTGAAGTGCGAATCTTTGGCCCTCACTTGGCGGTTTGTTCAAAAAAAAGAAAGTTGTACTATTTCTTCAGAGGTGTCAAGCGATTGGAGCGTGCGAGGGATATCCTCCGATTATTACAAATAATAAAAGACCTAAAGAGCTTCGATCGTCTGAAGATCTTTAGATGCTATTTTTACTCATTTAATATTGTATCACACTGAAATTGTCCTGATTAACCTTCAAGGTGCCTTCAAGGCTTATTATAAATGTGTCTCCTTCGATGAAGGCTGTTTTTCTTATTAAAAAAATAAAAGCCCGTCTAGCACTGGCAAAGCGTCGCCTACAGCCACGAGTTTTGAAGAGGAAAGAAATAATTAACGTTTCTTTGCTTTGATGGAAGCGTGACGGTTTCTAAAGGCTGGCGGCGAGGCACCCGCCGGTCGACCGCAACAACGCGTAGCCACATTCAACGTCGATTCCAGTTTGAAGTGATCGATTTTCGTCGTGCGAGTCGTGATCGGTGTGTGCGTGCCCGTTGCACACTGCGCAAATCCCTCCTGGTCACATGCGCGTGTTCAGTCGATGTGCACATACGTTTCTTTTGTTTGCCTTTCACTCATTTTAACTTCAACGGCAATAGATGGAGCGATATCCTGGATCGTTAGTTTTGATTCGAGAGCTTTTCGCGTGAGTTTCCGTCGTCACTCATTGCCATTGTCGTTCGCGCATAAGCAATGACGTTACTTTGAACGCCATTGAAAGCAATGCGTTTCATGTTGTGGGGAATTTTGATGAGGCATTTTGATATTGATGCCATTGACTTTACGTCGCTTTTTATATTCAACCTCAACGAATAGTGTGGAGATCTTTTGTGTTCCTGCTCGCAGGCGCGCCATCACTCGATGAGCTATGTTTCTCTCTGCGCGCATTGGCCTTGTCGTTCACTGTGCAATGCTAAATAGCTGTTCCAGACACTAAAAATGAATCAGTTTCAACTTGTCATATGCCTTTCTGTCCGTACTCATTTCCATTATGGTTCGCACAGTTGTGTTATCAACTAAATTCCACGTCATTGAAAACTGCTTAGTTTCGTGTCGTACACAACTTTTCGCCGATGTGCTTTGCGTTCAATGCTTGCGAGCTGTTGCCGTTCGTTTTCCACTTTGACATCCGAATTCGTGTCTTCCAAGATGTTTGAAGGATTGCTTGGCTTGAAAACATATGCTGATTGTGAGTTTCAACCACTTTGCAATTTTCATTCTCGATTCCGCGGCTGATTCACGGCCTTTGTTGAGCCTAATCAAATGTGATTGGTTTAGTCCTCCCAGCATGACAACAACCGATCCTCCAGCCCGACGCCTCACTCCTTGGCGCGCCTTCCGACAAGGGCTTGCAGCCGCTGATGACTATGTTGTGAGTCACAGCCCTTTCCTTCGCCAATTTTTCCAGCACCGCGTTCAACTCACACCCGAGCAATTGACCACCACCGAATTGTTCAACACTCTCTTCATGGTCTACATCGCCTTCGTCTTCGATGCACCCTGGCCAGTCCCCGTCGCCTTGGGCATCATCGGCGTCGCCGCCTTTGTCTGCTCGTTGATCGGCGTAGAACGGCAATCCCAGCATTGGCTGTGGCTGCCAATGATTCTCTCGGTAATCATCCTTCTCTGAAGAATTGAGAGCTTCAGGCAGCCGAAGTGTTGGTGTACCTCTTCTTCATGGTTCTTCTCTTCCGAGCCTTCCTCACCTACGGAACGAGCCTTGAACTCTTTGAAACCAGCACTCATGATGATGTGAAAGCTCTACTCGAATGGGCTAAGAGCAGGAGTGACTATCGACAAACCCTCGCCGCGCTGCCAATCGTTTTTGGCCTAATGCTGCTGGTCTACAGGTTGACTTACTTCTAGATCAAACTGGCTTTAGAGCAATTCGATACTTCAAAACTTTTCGCAGAATCGAGAAGGCCAACGATCTCCTCAAGGAACAAGCGGCGGCGGCGGAGAATCCACAACCTTGAGAAAATAAACCGTTCTGTCAAGTTCAGAGAGGTTAGCGACGACCACGCGGGAC
>JAQIXL010001883.1:0-15412 GCA_034700245.1 Poikilolaimus oxycercus | reverse complement strand
CCTTGAGGCAAGCAAAAGGGAGGAGGCAGAGCGCCGGTGAGACACCGCCGCACGCCGCCGCCGCCTTTCGCTTCTCCTCCAAAGAATAGAGCTTTGAAATATTCCGAGTGCATAGCCAGGATGGATTTCTTCACGTATATGGGCTTTGCATCGCAGTCATCGATGAGAATGGTGCAGTCGTAGTGACGCGAAATGGCGGTGCTGATATCAAGAAGGAAGTCACAGCAATTTTTAGGTTTCTTGAGTTCTTTGGCCGGCAGAAGATTAGAAAGAAATTTGACCGTTGCTACCGGAAAGATAAACGCCGTGTAAACTCCAGAGAGGAAGCGAGAATTGCGACTTTTCGATGTTTTGTTGAGAAATTCGAGAAAATGTCGAAGGTTTGATGGAGTGAAATTAACAACTGCCTGAATGTCCAAATGCTTCAAATCGCTTTGTTTCAATTTCTTGAAAGTTTGCTCGAAGGCGTCACTGAAACCCTCGCGATCTGTCTCGATCAAGTACTTTAGTCGTTCACATGAATCTTTCGGGCGAAAAGCTTTGAGGAAAGTTTTACAACTGCTTTCCAAGTTTTTGTTCTGAAATTGCTTGGCCAGCTTCATGATACGAGGAACTCTCGAGAAAGTCAGCTTCAACGTTGGCGGATGCAGGCAATAGACGTACTCGAGAAACTCCGCTGTGCTCACGTTTTCGATCTTCATGCTTGTCGAGTTTTCGGGAAGCGCTAGTTGTTCTCGAAAATATTCTGATTCTGCAACGAGAAGCTCTCGATTCACCCAGACGACGCCATTGTCCTTCTCGATTTCAATACGATATTCATTACCGCATTTCTTCGCTTGCTGTTCATCAGCAAAATTCTTCCGAAAATGGTAAGCATCGTACTCGACAATGCTCCAATAGTCGGCAATGCTTTGGGCCCCCGCCTTGAAGCGGTAGAAACAAAGCCGACGATTCGATTCAGAGAAGGTGTCCTTCCATGTGCGACCGAATGCCCGGCATCTGACGGAGATGTTCCAGTGATGGTCAAAAGCTTTCACTGCGTCATCAATGAGTTCGACGTACATCTCATAGGGAAACTTTTTCCCGTTTTTGGTGTCGACGAACTGAAAGCGCATGGGAAATTATTCCTTGGGTACTTTGACTCACCGAATAGCGAAGGAGCAAGCCTCCAATGTAGACATCAGCATTCGAAAGCCGAGGATTGTGTTTTCGACCATTCGACCTCGTATCCCACTTCATGCGGATGGTGTGCTGGACGGCGGACGGCATTTCGAGAGGAAAACAGAAGAACTGACTGACGAGGCTCTAGAAGCGAAAGTAGAATCGAAGTGCTAATCACGCTGATTTTGCTGAAAAAAACCATGGCGAGTTGCAGGCGAGAATTTGGTCATTCGCAGCTCATCTTACTGCGATCTTTCCCTTATTTTTAGCGCTAATCAACGTGATATTTCTCGGCATTATCAGGGCCAACGAAAGTGGCAAGGCACTAAAAACAAAAGATTCAAAAAGTAAGATTCTCACTGCCATCCTCGCTATTGGAGAACTACATAAAAAACACAGCATTCGATTTTCGAACTCAGCTGAATTTCACTGCTTATCGTATTTTTGCTTGTCTCGTTCGAAACGGTTGCCTTTCACCAGCTTGGGAGGTTTCTCGTCACAAAATTCTAATTTTAAAGTTTCTAAAAAAGGAAACTTGACTGCAGTCTGAGTTGTGATGAAAGGAACCTGGCCTTACACAAATGTTTCCTTTGTGCGCTTTCGACATTCCCGTCATGTCTTTTTCCTAAAAAGCGGCTAAAATGGGTCAGTCGGATATTTCTGATGTATTCTCGGTGAAGCCGGTTTTGGAGCATGTACCAGCTCCAACTTCTCTTTCTGGCGATGCTTCTCGGTAAGTTTGATGCTTTTGTTGTAGTTTGGATCAACGTTCAGCGTTCAGGTCTTCCCAAGGCTTTTGTCCTCTTCCACAAAGGACAAAAGCCTTGGGAAGACTCTTTCACTTAGTCCCTACCTCGTGTAGCGACAAGCACTCCAGAGACCCCTCTGACCCGAGCGAATGAATACTCGCAAAATATACTCGCGATGATTATAATTTCACCATTCCCTCCTTTCCAGAAATATTCGTGTTCTGCCTTTTGTTAATTTAGAGATCCGTGGCGTAACTCTTTACTCTTTCAAAGCGACGGCAATTATCGTACTGACGACAGCTGCACAGCACAAAAGGCACGAAATGCCAATCGCGAGTCTAGGCACCAACATTGATCAAAGAAAAAGGCGCATAAAAGAAAAAAATTGCCCGGAAGCATGATAAGAAGGAGAAGAACAGGAAGCAGAAAATGTAGTGCAACTACTTACTCTTCTTTCAACTACTTGTAAATTCATTCAATATCTCACTTTGGTTTCCTTTTGTTCTTGGAATTGCATAGTGACAGTGGTTTCGCATCTACTCACAATAGTTTTCACAAAGTGCACGGCGGAATATTATGTGCTGTGCCGAAATATCTCTTCTGACGCTGTGCAAAATTATTCCGAACACATACAACGCTGATAAAAGCTCAGTAGTCTGCGAAGCATCTTCTGCTGTTGTTGCCTAAGCGTTTGTTGACACTTTGATTCGTTCGAGTAAAACGCTTACCTCTTGTCTTTCAAGAAAGCTTGTCCATGCACGCACGAGGATAACAATCATGATCATGGCGCTTTCAACGTTTCCGATCGATCTAAGACGTCCAAGACGGTATTCTCATTTTGCTCACATTAATTCAGCCGCTGTAGTATAGAAACTAATTGGTGCGTAGGTGTCCTGGGCAAGCTCTAAGAAGAACAAATAGTCTGCCGAACAGCCATCATTCTGGGCTTGTCCCATTTCAGTCGTTATCATACGGAGCTCCTCCTGAATGTTCTTTCCATAGCTGTTCGCAGAAAGTGCTAGCATGAACATAAATAGAACGCTGACGCCATAAGTCCTGATTGCTTTGCAAAAATTTTGCCGGTTTTCTGTCGCGTAGTCAAATAGACGACACAATAGAAAGTGCAACATTTCAATTTGGCGCCGATTGGAGCCTCGCCGATGAGCCGTATAGACAGCTAGTGACTGACTGTTCACAAGCGCTTGTCCTAAACAGTTTTCAGGAATGGAACTTCGACTAACTTGCGCTACATGAAGTAATGTCTATCGACTCCGAGTTTGTTACGTGTAAGCATTCGATGTCTGTTTGCTGTATAGATATTGTATTTCAAAACCGATGATGCGCTTGTCTTACGATCACAGCGTCACACAAGTTGCTGGCGACCCTCATTGCAAGAGCCGTCGATAGCATCGTTATGAGTGGGTCTGTGAGTATTTGGCCAGCCGACGGTCTCTCATCAGGAATTGGCGAGATCATTGGATCGACAAGTAAGCGAAAGTGATTTGCAATCTCGATAGAAATCACCGAACATTGCAAGTTCTCAAAAACGGGATTCCAACGATCCTCCCCTTCGGTCTAAAGCGAACATCACAACGTTTTCGGAGACCTACTGCTTTGATGCGTTTGGCTAGTTCTTCCTTGCCTTCGTTATGGCAATCGCTGTAGGACAAAATTATATCAACGTAGGCCATACCAAGGCTGATGAACACATTGAGCAAAATTGAATTCGAAATATTGCTCTTACCTATAAATGTCAACCTTTGAAGTGTATGTGCCCGATGATTCTGAGATTTCAGGTGCCATGTACTGTTCTGTGCCGACTCCAACTGTTAATGAACGAGATCGTCGAAGCGAATGAGTCACCAAGCCAAAGTCACCGATTTTTGGCAACAACTGTTGGGTCAGCAAGATATTCTCCTGAAATCGCATGGAATACAGAGTACCAATAGACGCACCGGCTTTATATCTCGATGAATTAATGATCTTTTATGTAAAAACTCCAAGCCGCTCAATGTTCCACGAATGATTTTGTCGGCAGCAGTAAGAGGAAGAAAACGCAGTGTTCCACCTGTGAGGAACGAATGCAAAGAGCCACCATCGCAATATTCCATTGCAATGTAGAAATGCGTCGACCACATGGAGTGCTATTAGAAAAGTAGTGTGTTTCATGCTCATTTCCTAACCTTTTCAATCCAGAATTTGTAAATTCGTACCAAGTTCTCGTGACATATTTCTCGCGCATATTGCACTTCTTTCAGTACTTCGCGTTCTTCCTCGTCTTTGAGGTCGACTCGCTTAACGGCATACAGCTGTTCGTCGTGTTTTGATCTGCCGTTTATAAATTTTTCCAACAAATCTAACTCGCAGAGCGTCACAGTTCCGAAGGCTCCTCGACCAAGTTCATATAACGTAGAGAAATCACGCTCAAATAGAAGATCTGATGTTGTTGATTGACGATGGCAAACACTATGGCTTACCCTTCATCGATCCAGTCTCAAGGACAGCACATAAATCAATAGTCACGAGACGCAATGAAGACTCTTACTGATAAGGAACAAAATCGAGATATTGTGTCCTTGAAAGAGAATCAGAGAAGCCGAGCGCCAGAACGAGAGTGAACAATTGTTTTGCCGCTTCTAGCACTACAAGTCATCTCCAAGGCTAGTCCTCTTCAAAATTTATGCTGACAATAATGATTATGTACTGCCATATGTGTTCACCATAAAGAGGAACCCCCGCAACACTGCTTTGAAAGTCATTGCTTCAAATTATTGCATTTCACAAGCAGGCAAGGAAACAGAAGCGAAAGGTCAAGTGTTTATACGCAGGCTGGTTTTGTTGAGGGGGGCGTCAATAGCAAAGACCTTGAATGTAATAAGGAAACGGTCATCGGAGTCTTGCGCATTGACAGCAAGTCGAAATCGACCTCCAGTTGAGAATGATAGAATGGTTCCACGAGTGAGGCGGTCAAGCCTAAATTCGGCGTTCCTATGATTGTTCGTAGAGAGAGTTAACCGATATCCGACACCAGTAATGTCGCCAACTTGCAGAAACACCGATGTATTTGAGTGCACGGCCATGAACTCAATGGTGAACTCGATATTATGGACGGGCGAAACGGGATGAAATGAATGCGTAATGTTTGCTTGAAGTAACGCTGCCGCATAGTCGTCAAAGACCCAAAAACAGAGTGCTGACAGGCTCAAAGGCACCTCGACGTCAACTACAAGAGTGTATTGATACTTTTTCGTTGCAGACCGTCCGAAATGAACCATAATTCTATCTTTGGAAGCGGTCCAAAATAGCCAATTTGCACCGCATGCCAGGGTAAGGGGAAGATGGCATTCTTTAACAAATCGGATCTGAAAAAATACAGTTAATGGGCTCCATAATTCCAAAATTTACTTGGTAAAATTGATTTCTTTGACGGCGGCAACGCTCAGGGGTTGAACAACAACGACAAAATCTTCGCCCGAGCTGAGTTCATCAGCATTTGGAGAATAAAAAGCGAGCCGTGGTCGACGAACTTTTGATCGGGCAGCAACCATCCAGTGAACGCCGGCATTAAGGACCAGTTGCAAGCGATCGTTTACATACATGACATACATGTTTAGGTATTGTCCTAGTTCTTCGTTGCTTTTATCTGCAAGGACATGGATTCTAATACTGAGCGGCACAAAAAACTGCTCATTACAAGGCCGCAAACACTACCTGTAGCAATAAATAAGAATAGCTGATCAAAAGCGAACGGTTGCGATTTACTACCGGCTCTTCGAATAACTGTCACATTTGTTTGGAATGCTAAGAAAGGTCAAAGAAGTTGTTGGAACATACACACACATACCATCAAAGATGGCACAGTCTTGAGGAATCCAGCAGAAGCCGTTTTGCAAGAGCGCGTTGAAGCTGAAAAACGCGTGAATACTCTCAATCCATACCTGCCAGTTGGCAAAGTCTTTGAATCACTGTCGTAAGTCACGAAGTCAATTCCATTATATGCATTAAAGTACGGGTTCTCAAATAATTGCAGGTAAAAAATTTGAACGTATTTCCTCGAACTCAACAAGCAATATGCTCTTCCTTCCAACCACTGGCGTGCCGGAAAAATCACAAAGTCTTGAATTTTGAACACCTCCGCGTTCTCAATATGAGATGGAATTCCTGAAATGTATTGTACAATACTAATCGACAAGGCTTCGCCAACGAGCAAAAATTTAAAGATTGTAGACAATCATTTTTTTCTTGAGTGAAACTCAAGATTAATTTTTGTCAACTCACCCGTTGGTCGAGCCAATTGAATAACACCATACATTCTGTCTTCATCGACTTCTCGTTCGTGCAGTAGTGAGGCGTACGTGATTGTTAAATTACCAGACGCCAAAAAGCCCGTCACTGCGTTCTCATAAACTTTTCCAATGGTGCTGGAAGGCAAAATCAAATGGCTTCTCTTTGACAGACCTCAGCCACAACCGGCCATCGACGCTGATATTAATCGATGCAACATCAGGCAGATTCCAAAACAAGAAGGCAAAAATTAGAGAACTTGACTTCCGCTAAACAAAACAACGCCAGTTTTGTAACAAACACGGAGCGAAATGCAATGAATGTCCCACCGTCCACGTGCAAGTCGTAAACGGACAGTTGCGTCCCATTAACTGGAGATTGTCAGAACGGAAATCACCCGGAATAATAATTGCCTCGTTAGAATCCAGAGGTATTTCGGCGTTCGGCACATTCCAGGTGGTGCAATTACAATCTGAATTGTTGATTTAGTCAAAGGGCCTTCAGAGCTGCAGCAACAGCGGGACATGACAGTCGTGATATACGATATTTAATTTAGTTGCACTGACTTATCATTTCGAGATCAAAGCGTAACCCGCCACAACCTTCCGCGATATCGGTGACAAAGCGTATGACAATCCTTTCCTTTGCATAAGCATCGTAATTGCTGAAAAAAGTCGTCATTTTACGTTTACGCAAAATATTAGGCCAACTGTTGACTGAACACTTCTCCGTCGACCGTGGCTGTGAAGGAATCTCCAATGAGCAGCATTGAGCCACGTAGACGGTAACGTAGACTATTTGCTGGTGGCACTTCGAGAACAAATGTGCAGTTCTTGATGCATTTGCTGGTGCTCCAAAATGCTACCTGATTTGCCAAGTACGGGAAACGCAGATCGCGAGTGACGGGGCGTAGTGGTTTATACAGTACTGTGCCCATTTCCCAAGTGAGACTCGCATTGCCGCCATATTCCGTCGAAAGGTCATAGTCACACTGTGGAAGTGTCTCTAGCAAACAACTATGACAGAGTTTTTCAGGACAAACTAGGATCCTCGTACGCGATCAGGCGCAGGAATACTGCTGCGTCAATCGTGGAATCCATTTCTAAACGTATTTTGAGTCTCTTTCCGACGGATGGAAAGTAATAGCGTTGCCATTCGTCAAAATCACTGCAGTGTCTTTTTTCGCGAAGAAACCTGAATCACCTAAGAGCATGCAGAAGTTGATCGTCGGAGTAGAAAAGAAGTTGAAACGATCCATTGTAATTCCCGGAACGTACTTCAGCATCCGCTCTCAGAGATGCATCGGTACTGATAAAGTGCCAATCGCATGAGGTCAAAACTCTGCTGTTCTCAAATTCGGCATGATTTGGTCTAGAACAAGGGTACGTTTCTAATTGTAAAGGAACTATTATAGTTAGGCTCATCAGCTCAGTATGTTAACAGACCTTCCGGGAGATTGAAACAAAGGGGCTAGTAAGGCAAAACCGTTGTATAAACTTAAGCCAGCCTCCGATTCATCAACATGTAAACAATTCGGTCGATATCCTAAGAGATCATTGCCAATGTATTTGAAACTCAAACCATAAGAATGAATAACAAAGTGGTACGCCACGTAGTAGACATGATTATCACCGCCAGTGTCAGCTAAAAGACGAATTATTGAGTGCCCCGGCGTAAGCTCGAAGTGAATGACGTCCTCGGCTGTCTCGGTTGCTGAATACCACCAAGGAGCGCTATCATCATTGTCGAATCCGATTTGGATTCCGGTTGGTGTGGCGCCCTCCACGTAGAACACATCCACAAATGGCCATGGGGACTGAAAGCTTTACTTTCGTTGTAAGCAGAGCAATTTTCAGAGCACGAGTTTTACCTGAATTCGAACGTCGCATCCAACAATTCCAAATACGGATAGCGAGATCGGGTATCCAGCGCTGTACACGTGGAGAACGGGCTCGGTCATCGTTACGTGATTAGTGAAGTCACTACAGGTGACTGTCTGTTTTGCACTGCCGTAAGGGAAGACAGTCAGGACAAAAACGACGAGGCAATACATGTCCTAGGGTGGGTGGCGATGAATTTCAGTTCAATAGACATGGCGTCTCCGAAAAGGCGCTTTTGTGTTCTTGAGCAGCTTTTGTTGGAGGTTTACGGCCGATCTTGGCCGCGTTTCATAATCTCCATGCTTGCCCGACCAGGATCGCTTGTCAGTGTCAGTAAAAGCGATCGATAACACTGTCTTGACATGGTCTTTGGATGAACTCCAAATTTTCTAATACGCTTGTGCACCTGTCTTCGGCGGTGATCCGTAGTAATCTTCTTAGCACCAGCGAGGAAAGCAATGTTCACAGCGACGCTGACAATCTATCAAGTCGACCGTTTCGGTTGGTTGGCTGAGGCGAATTGAGGCTAGCGTCAATTAGCAGACAGGATCGTCGCTGTGCACAGCACTTCGTTTCACCTCTATCAAAATACTGCGGCGTATTTAAAATGCTGGAGTTCTGCATTCTGTATCATATTTTTGAGGAATTCTTCTTTGGTTTTCTTGAATCGAAAGAGATTGGTCGTCTCTTATGACTTTCTTTCAAAGAGGCTCGTTAAGAAGTTGAACTATTTTTGTCCAAATGCGTTCCGAATCTATTTCATCGAAGTTAGCCGAGTGATGAGTCAATTGTGTCTCTACCCGATTCCTAAATGTCAGAAGATCGACGTTATCGTAAAATGTTCGCCAAATCCAGAAAACGTTTCTCAGCAAACTGACTGCTTCGTCGTAACTCGTCATAGTGAAGATTTGCTTGAAATCACGACTCTAGGTCTTACCGAGGAGGAAGCATTACTCAAGGTGTTGGACTACTTCGGTCCATGTCATCTTCCATGGAATTCACTTTATTGGACTTCCAGCATCCCATCGATGGGCTTTAGCTCCTGGCTCAAAAGCTACGATATACAAGTACGGTGCTTGCTTTTTTATGGAGTAGAAAGTCCGTGTCTGCCTGAAAAAGCTCTCGATTGGCTTGCATCAAGAGACAAGCGAAATTTGGCGTGCTTATCTCAATTTCCAGAATCTGTCCTAAAACTATTTGTCGAGACTCTACGACCAACAGGTGAAATTTCTGTTTATGGTGTTCCGATTACTGTGTCAACCAAATTTCTTCCCGAAATTACTACGGTTAGTCGTTGCATTATGTTTGATGGCGATATTGACATTGACGATGACTCATTTTTGAAATGGAACCCAAACTTCATAGCGCTGAAAGTGACCCCACGGTTCACTTCTGAGGCTGTCTGGTCATGGATCTTCCACGACCAACGCAGACCCAAGCACAACCTAGCGACCTGTTTTTTAACGGAAGTCTTCGATGATTTGCACGAGCGAATTTCTCAACATGCTACAGCTGTCCTTGATGTTGATGAATCGGATCTTTCCGGCGGCAGCGCAGCGAATGCGCTTCAATATGTGTTCAAAGATGTAGTGTTTCAACTTTTGTGGAACGAAACTAGCACGTGGACAGCTTTTTACATTCGGCATGTCGAATTGAACTCGAAACTTAAAAGCGTTGGGGCAGCTTGATGTTGATGTTGAGAAACGCTTACACAAATGACGTTTGACGTTTTGAAGCTCCTGTTTCTTGTTCTTGTTCGTAAACTCCACAAATAAATGAAAATTTCGAAAGCCTATTTGAAGCGCAATATCTCTTGTCGGTGAAAATGTCGACAGCATTGTCGATGCCGACGTCTTTTTTCTCATTGATTCTTTCACTTTGTTCAACGTGTGACTTTGCTTCGCCCTTAATGGCTCAGTTTTCAGACCACCTCATGCTACGCCTGGTTGTATTCCTGCTTATCTTCGTTTTCCTCACAGCCGAAGTGAATGGCAAAATTTACCCTCCCGACGAATGCAAGACGAATGCGGATTGTCCCGCCGGTGAGAAATGCTTCAGACGAGCGATTGGCTGCTTCGGAATTCGTCGTGTGTGTGCTCGCCCGAAGTCAAAGTTGCCGAAGTATCGTTCCGGTGATAATGACGATCCTAACTGTCCCGCTTAAACGAGAATAAAACTGCGATTAAGTGCGTCACGTGGCAGGGGCGGTGGTAGCCTGCCGAGAGACCGACGTTAACAGGCAAATTGTGTTGACGAAACCCGACTGGTCGATCAGACCACGTGCGTACGCTGATCGGCACAGCGAACAGGATCAATTTCTTGAGCGTTGACAAGTCTGTGGATATTTTTATTTCGAAAGACGTAGCAAAAGTCAGTTCCTTCTTGCAAATCGACAAGGTAGCGCGTTCTTCTTGCAAACAGCATTGCGCAACTGAAAACTGATCCACGACGATCGATGAGTTACCGGATAGTCGTCGTAGCTGAAAATATCCCAGTACTGATACCAGAGTTTTCGAATGTGATCATCGCCGTCTCTTGTACATATCGCCACAACAGACTAAAGAGAGAAAGTGGTTCCTCTGACTTGTGAAAACATGCTCACCTGATCTTGGTCCGGCTCATCTTCAGGGAAATTTGTATAGTCCAGGGCCGTTCCATCAAGCCAGTGCAAGTCGGCGTGGTTCTGCACTAGTCCAATGAACGTGTTCCCGCAATCGCCGCGTGAACAGTTCACATCTGGGTCTTGAATTGCCAGATCTGAACATTTTTCAGCGACTTTGCTTTGAAGAAAGCCTTACTGTAAACAAAATCATTTTCCGCATCGCTGTGAATAGAGGCCAAAGTC
This sequence comes from Poikilolaimus oxycercus, assembly GCA_034700245.1. Classification (NCBI taxonomy): domain Eukaryota; kingdom Metazoa; phylum Nematoda; class Chromadorea; order Rhabditida; family Rhabditidae; genus Poikilolaimus; species Poikilolaimus oxycercus. The sequence goes on along the minus strand of JAQIXL010001883.1, from coordinate 4,493 downwards.
GAGACAAACGACTGGCAAGCCGCCACCGAATTGTTCCAGTTGATCCCACCTGGTGCTGTCACAGTCTAGGTTTCAATTTCACAAGGAGCAAAGACGAAATTGCCTTGTAGCAGTATCTTGACCAGCTCACCCAGCTGTCGTCATCACAGCACATTGCCGCAAAGGTAGTCGGCACTCGAGATGAACTTGATGTGGGACCTGGAGTGGGCCAGGTTGAAGGTGATGGCGTGTATGTTGGCCTTGGTGACGAACTCGACGGGGTCCACACCGGCGGCGTGGTGCTTGCCTCAATTTGTGGCACGAGACAGACGAAAGAATGAGTTTCTTGGCAATCGGCCACTTTCCATGTTCCCTTGCTGTCCTCGATGAGCGCACAGCTGCCGCTCAATGAGGGTTGCCCTACATTTCCATGCGCCTTCTTATCTTAAGGTCTCAAAGTCTCACCAGCGGACCAGTGGTTGTAGTCCCAGCGAGACCCGTCCACCCACGACCAGTCGCCCGGCCCAAGGTACCCACTACCGCCAATCCATGCGTCACCGTTGAAGGTCTTGTTATCTGAATTCTTATGTTGTAGTTTGGACCTGAAACTTACATGCGACGTAACTGTTCTGGAAAGCGTTATGAAATGAGACGAGATGACCGAGAAGATTCCGGCATACATCCTCAGCGCCTTGGAAACGAAGCTGCGTGTCGAAGAAGAGAAGACATTGCCCTCGAGTCGCATCGAGAAGGCCGCCGTCAGGGCATTGAGCATTGACTGTTGGGATAAGAGCCAGCAAGAAGCTAAAAGATGAAGTTAGTTGAAGTAGTCGGCATAAAAAGTAGCAAGAAGGATGAAAAAACCAAACCATGCAAGCAGTCGCATGGCGTCGGCGGCAGACGTGCGAGCTTCAGTGACCGGGGGTTGCCGCCTTCTCTTATCTTTGTCTTTGCCAAAACATCAGCGGCCTCCGGTTGTGCGACGCTACGTGGTCTAGTTGGTTTCGCCTCAACGAAGGAGAAGAGTATTTTTATGATCTCTTCCGAGTGATATCATTTCCGATGTATTGCTCAAGTATAAAAAAGGAAGGTTTTATTTTATTGCACTGTGCGTACTGGCGTACAAAATGTCGGTTAACTGTCCACACTTACCACGAATTTGAGAGAAATAGCCGATTTCCGATCTTTACAAACTTTTATAATCGCCGTCGAGTTATTGTCGTGCTCGTTGAGCAGTGTTCGTGGAGACGAGTATCACTGAAAGGATTGAACTGGTTGAAACTTGGCAATGCCTGGTGGTGCGCTTGGCGATAAGTCAAATAACGGCGAGATGGCCGAGCGGTCTAAGGCGCTGGTTTAAGGCACCAGTCTCTTCGGAGGCGTGGGTTCGAATCCCACTCTCGTCACCATATTTTTGCCATTTCTTCTCAAAACATTACGCATACAGGCTTAATGGTGCTCGCCTCTTTCCATGTTTTGATTTTTGTTCTAAGTTTATTGAGATTTCTACAAATCAAATTAAAAACAAACTAATTCACTTTCACCTCAATTGACTTCGATTGAGCTAAGTAGATTTTGGTACTAGATCCAAAACGAAACCAAAAGTTAGCACTTGTGTGCCGCAAAAACCGTATTTTTGCAATCGCTCTTTTGTCGATGGAAAGAGATTGGAAGAATTTTTCAAGTGTGATAAACTCTGCCAGCGATGAAAATTCGTAGAAGAAAACAAGCGCTTCGTAAGGAGGTCGAGCATTGCGGCTCGGGGCGAGTGAATAGCAGATTTTCAGCGCATTTATCACTCCATGTATCGAACCAACCTGAACAGTATTTTTTTATATTTAAAAATTTGCGCCGAAATAATTACCGTCAGCAGTCGAAACTGATAACGATTGACCACGAAGGCCGGCAACAATGATGTGTGCATTTTGTCGATCGTCATGGCCGAAAGAGGCTCGAAACCGCGGAAGAGAGGCGACAGTTCGTGGATCGTTTCCTTTGATTGAACATATAGAAGTGGGTTTTGCGCGAGAGAAAAAACGGGCGTTAATTCTTGCTGAAGTTGCACATTGAAGTCATCCACCATGAGCCAGAGGTCATCACAGTGATCATCAAACTGTCCCAGAAACTAAATTATTAACTGACATGTTGTGTTTATTACACACAAACCTTTTCAACTACGAGTTTGAAGTCGGCATACTGCTCCTCCGGTTTTAGTAGCAACTTAAAATTCGGCTGTCCTCCGTACATGGAGAAAAGCGAGAAGGTCTTGTTGAGAAAGTTCCAATAGTCGACAATCCATGCAGAACTTGGAAGGATGGCTAAATCAGTATCTAGTGATGCGAAGATTTTATTGTCCGCAACTCGTCCGCGTAATCGTGTTGCGTCAAAGTGACTAACCGCATGATCCTCGCGCATAAAAAACGTGTCCATGTAATCCTTGACGCATTTTCGGAGCGCGCGGCATGTCCACGCGAGCCTCCAAACGCTATAAAGTTGAAGAAAGCTCAGAAAGTCGGTGGACTTCGCCTCGCCACACAACCATTCGAGAAGTGTCATGGCGTGAAAAGGTCCTGCAGCGGTTCACGCAAAAGGTTCTCGCGGGGTGCTAATTGAGGGAAGCTGCAGGATATTTTTTGTGCGATGACATTTCTCAGCCCCTCAGCCGTCTTCATGGGTGCGAGTTTGACCTGATGCCTACGCTGTTTGAATTTTATTGCAACGACTCGAAGGAACAGCGAGGAAACGGAAAAGGTTTTGTTCCTTCGTTGATGGGACTCCTTGGTCGGTGAAGGGAGGACTTAGAAATGTCAGCCGAGGGGAGGAAGGGGACAGAGGGAGCAGCTACCGGGAGACCCAGGGAGGTGGATGAATAGGCAACGCCGAGTTCATGGGTCTTCTTTATTGACATCCAAATACAGTTTCAGGCTTCTGCGACGGGAGCGTCTGGCACGTCGTTTAAACGTCGTCGCCGGCCTTCTTGGTCTTCACAGGACATATGTAATCGGACAGAAATTACAGCAGCACGTATACGTAAAACTAGAAATTTCGTCTAGCGTGGCTGACGTCCTGCGAAGCAAGTAAAACGCTCACAAGGGAAGGACATTTGCCGGTGGTGGACTTTCGAAACGGGACCTAGACCCCTAGATGCAGTTTTTCACGCTGAATCCGATGGTATTTTTAGTTTCTGCTAAATCCCCCTGGTTGGCGAGTTACGGTAGATTTGAGTTTTAGGGAGGAATGGCTGACGGCCGCTTGGGCGACGTGCAAACGCCTCATTTCAAGCGCCGTTAGTGTAGAGGTAGTGATGCCGATCAGAAATCTTTTGTCGAAAGTTCGAGTCCCTTCTGATGAAAAGCCGTTTGTTTTGCGTTTTTCTGGTTTCTTCAGTGCTAAAAACCCAAACCAGCAAATAAAAGATTTTTGTCACAACAGAAAAAGAACTTAGAAAATTTTTGGCACTTCAAAAATTCGAACTTTCGACAAAAAATTTCTGATCGGCATCACTACCTCTACACTAACAGCGCTTGAAATGAGGCCTTTGCACGTCGCCCAAGTGGCCACCAGAAAATTACAGGGGAAACTCAAAACTACCGTATCTCGCCAACCCGAGGGATTCCGCAAAAATTATAAATACCTTCGGATTCAGCGTGAAAAACTGCATCAGGAGGTCTAGGTCCCGTATTTTTAGCCCACCACCGGCAAAAGTCCTTCCCTTGTCAGTAACAACCCTAGCGTACCCGGAAACCTCTCGACGACGTTCTACAACCGGAGACTGCGCCAAGACTCTCCATTCGCTTCATAGAAGCACGAACTCGTAACAAAACAGAAAAGCTGTGAAACGTCGCCCAAAGCGGACGAAACTGCCCCAAACAGACGTCATCAAATGTAAGACGACGGTCTTCTCAACAACGCGTTTATTTACCCAAATGCACTGAAACATTAAGCTACACAGATATAAATCCCGCAAAGTAGTAAAAAGTTAGACTTATGAAGTAATCGAGCTCCGCAGCAGCGTTTCCTTCTTCTTCTTCTTCGTCGTCTTCTTCTTCCGGCAACGTGTCGCGTGCTGACGCTTGATGAGGGTGGTTGAGAAGGACGAAGGGGCCGAGGCCATCTGAAAGAACATCCTGACTGGTGTCCAAAGCAGACCTGCCGGCTCCGAGTGTCTCCCGTGCAGCATCGGTGCTTCTTCCTTCTTCTTCATCCGTCCCTTCTCCATTCGGCTTGTAAAGGACGGCAAAGAGGCCGAAAAGCATCTAAAAAAAGATCCTCACTTGTTTCAAAAGGCAAACCTCTCAAGTAGTTGTCCTGCTAGCGGCAGCTTCCATCCTCACGGCGCTCGTTCTCCGCACTCGGTCCCCATCTGCGGCACTTGATGCCCGCCGTCTACGCACGCGTTGCTGTTCTCGGCGGCATGCCCCCAGACCCTCTTTCGTTGTGTTCGGCGTGCACCCACAACCACGCCCATCGTGTTCGGCGGGCACCCATACCCACGCCCATCGTGTTCGGCGTGC
>JAQIXL010001882.1:0-15414 GCA_034700245.1 Poikilolaimus oxycercus | reverse complement strand
TTGCCCAAATTTTTGGCACGCCGATTTCGCGTCTCCCATCGGGCCGAACTATTTTCCCTTGCGCGACTCGCCGTGAGGAGCTGGAAAAGTTTTTGAATTCCTGGACGACGATCGTCCTGTTCTCAATGAGCACATTTACAGACGATGGAAAGGTCCCAGATGAGCAGGCGGCCTTGTTTTCAGAAGTTTTCTCAAGGTTTCGCAAATATGGCAAATACGAAGAGAAACGGTTCTGTTTAGGCTTCCGGAGATCGGCTTTATCTGGCGCGTTAAAGAACTTGCTGCTCAACACCTTCGACCAAACATTCGCCTGGAACACTGGATACCACAGCCGAAACTTTTAGGTTTTAGTATTTACTTTTAGCCAAGACGCAGTGGTCTATAGAGTCGGGCAAGGTCACGCTAGTAATCGCGCACTGTGGAAAACAGTTTGCTCGAAGCATCACATGCTGGTGTTCCAATTCTAGGTAACTTCCTAGTCCTAAAACAATCGCTACAGGAATTCCGATGCAAGGCGATCAATACCCAGCCGCTCTCAAAGTGAAACGTTTCGGCTCAGGATTCTTCATTCGAAAGAATGCTCTTTCTGACAAAGAAGTCGAAGCAAGCCTTCGAGAAGCGCTTTCGAATCCAAGTTATCGGTCTCGAGCCCAAAAACTGGCTGCAATGCTGCGACACGAAGAGGATGCGGGAATCGCCGTGAGCACAAACTTCTGGCTGGATTACGCAATGCGACATCATGATCAAGTTCTTGAGCGACTGATTCCTAACAATCGTCATTTGACCTTCGTGGCACTGTTGTCGCGACGAGCGACTCTTTCAAATTCAAACACTCTCGTGCGGCGCGATTTGTGACAAGACCCGCCTACAGTAATTCACGAAGTTCGCCGGATCTTGCCCGACTTGTCACTCTTTCTTCCTGAGAGTTTGGTGTGCGGTTGCCCCTTCCCGCCACTCTCATTGCTCCTTCCTGTTTGTTGTTGGTTGTTGCTGATAAAGCGCGTTTATAAAACCCACTGAACCATCTGTGCACAGAAAGCCAGTGCACAAAAGCACTCGTTTTCACACAGTTAACCGTGATTCTTTGTGTCGATAAATGAAGCTTGAAGAAATCAAAAAGTACCACGAACAGCTTGTCGCTAGGAGTTGCTTTTGTTGCTACAAAAAGAAACGTTTTATTTTTGTCCGTTTTACGCTTAACGGAAATTCTCCTTGGGCCGTCTTCATATATTGGAATGCCTATTTTTTCGTCTTTGAATGATATTCTAACGAAAATGCAACGATGATACGTTGTGTTGGGACGGAATCGAAGTACGCAAACAGACGGGCGTCGATTTCTGGAATGATAAACATCGCTGTAAAGTTGTTCAGTTGGAGAATATTTCGGATAGTAGATCACGAAAGCGGTTTCGTTTGGTTCACGGAGCTTGGTTTTGCACGAAACTTCGTACGCCCATTTGCATGTCCTAGACAGGCAGGCCGCGCTAAGACGATCAAGAAACTTGAAAATCAACGCAAGGTCTTGGGGAGGCAAGGATAACAAGCTGTGAAGCTGCCGAACAAAGGAATCGGAAAACGCACCTTTGTGCTTTCTTGATTGGCCGCCCAAGCGCTGACCCATTGCGCAGAAACTAACAATGCTATGTTCCGGCATTGCAACAAATTGTTTTCTCAAAAATTTGCCTAAATTAGCACCTTTGTGTCTCATTTCGCACATCGAGGTTTATTTTTCGTGTGTGCATAAAAGAGTTTTCTAGCCGAAGCGTAATTAAATTCAGTACAATTTCTTCTTTTTCTTCGACTGGCTCACTGTGACGTGGCTACACGAAAATAGACACAGCAAAATATGTACGTTGAGAGAACTTTGCTAAGGCCTGTTTCACGTCGCTCTCAGGTGTGTCAGCCTTCAATTAAGGCTATCAGCATGGCGACATCGCGATCAACCGTTTTCACCGCTTCGCCGGCGCTGCACTTTGCCCCCCCCCCCCTGTCTTTGCAAACCCGACCTGTCATTGTGGAGTTGTGCGTTTTGCCTGGGTTCCACTTGACGCGTCCGTCAACAACATGTGACGACCTTTACCTGACGCAGAACAGGCTCTGGCACTTCTATGAAGTGAGCTAAGAAACGGTGGCAGGGCGGAAAAAGACCGTGATCACCGTGGTCACACTCTGAAAGGGCGTCGCCCCGTTTGTGTGCTATGCAACGGCAGTGAAGACGACCACTCACAGAAGTCCCTCCTTGACGAGGAAGGCTTTTAGGCGCAAGCAAGATCGATAAAGTTTTATCAGGAAAGTGGAGAAGAAGACGAATCAGCATGAGCACAAAATCGGCTCCTTCGTCCCTGTCGTTTCGTCATTTAAGTCGGCGCACCGATGTCGGATGTGTCCTCACTTTAGGTCGGTGTTGTACCATGAGGCTCCCTTTCGAGGGAAGAGAAGGAGAGGGGGGATGACGCGCGCTCGTGGTTTCCTCCCTTCAAAAGAGGCACGGGTCGCGGCTCGCGTTCACTCCTCGCTCCTCATCTTTCACCACGGTTTCTTGTCTCGTGGCGCGCTGTGGTCAAAGCCGGCACGCGGGGGAGAGACACAAGGGAGACGGGACACGTCATCGGCGGGGCAAGGCCACGGAGGATGTCCAAGGCAACAAACAGGCGTCCCCAGTCTGTCCAAGGAGCTCCAGAGGCACAGTGGATCGGCGACATTTGATTCTCGCTCAGCAAAAGGACCAGGGAATGCTGGTGACTCCTTTGTCGGCGTGAGACCATTGATCGTTCGTGTTGACGCTTGACAACGGGGCAGTGACAGCTCATCTCGTACCACTCGACGCTTAGGAAGCCGGTTTCGCGCAGCAGACGCTCATAAGTTTCACGCCAATAGAAGTGAACCGTTGCCGTACCAATGACATCTGAGTAGGAGTTTGCAACGGATGTGGGGACTTGCTTTCTCCGTGCCACATTTGGAAGGTCATCGGCAGTGCGTCCCTCAGCTCTTCATCCGGCACTTTCGTTGAAGCGCCTAGGCGACTACGCGTCCATTTGAATCACCAACCGACATTACGTCCCTCTTCGGGCGTCGGCCGAAAAGACGAAATCCCATTTGGGACAATCGCGACGAAGATCCCATCGTCCGTCAGCGCGTTGGCTACCGCTTTCAAAGCCTAACGAGGAATCATCATGTGTGTCTACTATGAACTCACTTCTTGCAATTTGTCGACTGAGGGCAAGCATTGAAGCACGTGTACTGAAACAGCGACGTCGAATTTGCTCTCTGATTTGAAGTCTGCGATATCGCAACACTGCAGCGAGACGCGAGGATCATCTGAAAGTATCACTTCTGGAGCAGTCCGTTTACGTTCGAACTCTTGACGTGCCCTGCGAACCAAATCTTCCTTGAGATCGAAGCCGGTGACCGTGGCAGCGCCCCATCGAAGCAGCCGCTGGATATGCATTCCTGTGATGTGAAGGGTCTTGCATGACGACTAACCTTGCCCGCAGCCCACATCGAGAACGTGTCGACCCTGAATAAGGACAGCGTTGTTCAGTCCGCGCAGGAGCGAGGGAACAATGTAAGCATCCACCTGGAGCCAACGCTTTTGTGCCACAGCAAAGATCTCCGGTGGGAAGTCGGCCATTGAACGGTCAGCTGGAAGACAGCAATCAAACGTCTCTCTCCGAAGCTTTGAGGTGTCGTCAAGAAGGGACAGAGCACGTTTTCACAGAATCAAATGGTTCCACTTGCCGAGGTGTCTCAAAGATTGTCTCTTTGCCGAAGCATCCAGGTGATGAAGACCAAAGGGAAACCGGATTGTATGTCAGTGTGCGTCTGTCCTGGACGCAGACGCCGATTCGCCTTCGACCATGAGCACGGTGAGTGCACCTGCCAGATACTCATATTAATGACTTTAAGGAAGAGAAAGTACCGAAAACCTCATGGATATCTATCTGGTTAGCCGCATTCATGCAATTGCACATTGGCGCCCAACTGTCGGTGTACTTCATGTCATTACCGGCGTGGTTGCCCGTCGTAAGTTGACTCTTGTCAGAGAAGATAAAGATTGCAGCTTGATTCTTCGGCTTCACCGAGCTTTGTCGGTTTCGTCATCGCCGTCGCTAGCTTCGGCTGCTCACTGGTAACTCTCGGAGAAAGATCCGAACTCGTAGACGAATCCCTTGTTTGGCTATTGGAACGAGCGGACACTTGCGGTCATGAGTCCGGTGATCGTTGGCAATCTACTTATGGCTGCCGGGCAGATCATTTACGGCATTTTGCCCATTTTTCCCTCTAATAGGAAGTGGCTAATGCTAGTGGCTCGCTGTGTCACGGGTGCTGGAGCAGGTATCATTGTGTCGGCTAATGCTTCGCTAGGTTCGATGTCCGCCTTGCGCGCTTACTTCGCTACTGGCTCGTTGGCTGCCGACAGAACTCGTGCTGTCTCTCTTGGCACGACCGGTTTTGTCCTGGGGCTTGCCGTTGGGCCGGCAATTCAGGCAGGCGTTTTGCACTAGAGCCATGCGGATCAGGCAGGTTTTACAGTTGTCGGCGAAGAAGCAGCAACCATTGGACAACTTCATCTTGATATGTACACTCTGCCAGCGTTCGTGATGGTCGCATTTGCCATAGTTTCCTCGTTGATTTTTGTTTGTTTCTTTCGGCCATCATATGTGGGCATCGCTATAAAAGGTGGGCTGGACGGGAACAAACTCCTCAAAGACTAGAAAAGGCATCAACTGCGCTGCCACCTTGCAACCGCTCAGCAGCTTTCGTGTGCGTTTACCTATGGTTTGTTCACTGCGCTGTGTCAACTACCAATGAGACGTAAGACCTTCCAATTCAACTTCCAAAGGCTTCATAGTTTTCAGAATTTCAACACCGGTTACGATGATTTTCTATGGTTGGGACAATGCGACGGCAATTTTCCGCAACGGGTTAATGATCTCCATTTGCTGCTTGCTCGCAGTTTTGGTTTACATCGCGATCGCCTTCACTAGAATTGGACAAATGTGAGAAAGATTTTTTTTCAAGCTTCAGTGGCATCTCGTGTGATTTAGAGACAACCGAAAGCAGATTATTTTCGGGCTCCTTGCTTTCCTTCTGTATTACGTCATCAACCTGCCGTGGCCGTTTTATAATTCTGTTCCTTCGCATTCCCAAAATACCTCTGATAACTCTACATTTTGGGTGAATGCTTCAAATTCGTGTACAGACCTCTACTCCTGGTGTAACACTGCTGTACAAGTGCCACTCGGACTCTACGTCTTTGCTTTTGTTGGCATTTTTGCTTTGGCGTTCCCGTTTCTTAGCACTCCATCGCAGACCCTTTTCTCCTTTGCCCTTGGACCTCGAAGACAGGCAAGCCGTTCTCTTGAAGAACTCAGAAATATCTCAGGGAACAATGCAGGGCGTGATGGCTTTCAGCGGCAGCGCGGCGCAATTTATTACTCCTCTAATAGCAGCGTACGTTTTCCACGTAATGCAAAGTTTGTCTAGAGCACTTTTTGAGAAGTTTGGCTATCAAGCTGTTGTGTTGACCATGTCGGGCCTACTGGTCATCGCCATGCTTCTTGTGATGGTTTTCTATCGCAGACTCATTCCTTTACAATCCTGCGACTGATAAATATCGTCAAGACCTTCAAGATCCGTCTTCCTCTCCCAGTGAAAAGCTGCCTCTCGCACGAAGCGTTCCATCAGACGTTTTCGTATGGACGAAAAGTCCACAGCTTCACTTTTGTGGGCAAATTTCACTACAAAACATGGGGCAGGTCGAATGCAGCGCTTGTTTTCGATGCTTCTTTGAGCGTGTTCATCATGGCACGATTCAAGAGAGTCTCGAATCCGTAGATATTTCTTCTGAATGATAAAAATTGCATAACCCATTGGACAATCTTCAAACGCAAAGAATCACAACAGCACAAAGGGACTGAATAACGGTAGTACTGGAATACTGGAGTACTGGAGGGCAAACAAATTTCTTTCTTTTTTCGTTGTGACGCTTCTCGCACTTTCAACTCTGACTAAAAATCACTTCAACATGAACTGCGTGTTCCATTTCGATGCGCCAGACCGTGACTCGCTTGCCACGGAAGATGAAGACTGTATTGTTTGGGCCTTCAAGCACAAGTTCAAGTCGACGTGTCTTTTTGAGAGCTGTGCTAATTGACTGCAAACTTCGCCGATCCAGCCAGAGGCGATCGCCAACTGAGCGACGTTTGTCATGAATCCATTCAACTGCATCGTCTTCGGTGAGAAAACTCTCGTTGCAAGCAAAAACATTTGGTGACCATTGACGAAAATCTTCACCCGTGATGTCACAGCGAACGCCACGCCCGGCTTCGAAGTGGCGAACCGACTTCGAAATTTCACGCATTTGATGGGACGAGAAGTGTACATCATAGAAGCCGTTCTTGGTGTTAATAATCAACGAACGAGTGGCGGTCCGTCGAAGAAACAGCGCAGTTAATTCGCCGATGGCCCTAGGCGTTCTGACTAAATCGAGTCCGGTCAGGTCAAAACCAGCATTGGTAGCGCTTAAAGTAACTTCGCCGCACTTTCGACCTTCGGCGTTGATCCAGTTGGACAAGGTCGTTATGATCGTCGTAGAAGCATAATGAAATGTGATTCTTTGTGTAGACAAATGAAGCTTGAAGAAATCAAAAAGTACCACGAACAGTTTGTCGCTAGGAGTTGCTTTTGTTGCTACAAAAAGAAATGTTTTCTTTTTTTCCGTTTTACGCTTAACGGAAATTCTCCTTCGACCTTCTTCATATATTGGAATGCCTATTTTTTCGTCTTTAAATGATATTCGAACAGCAATGCAACGATCACACGTTGTGTTGGGACGGAGTCGAAGTACACAAACAGACGGGCGGCGACATCTGGGATGATGAGCATCGCTATGAAATCTTTCAGTTGGAGAATATATCGGAAAGTAGATCACGAAAGCGGTTTCGTTTGGTTCACGGAGCTTGGTTTTGCACGAAACTTCGTACGCCCATTTGCATGTCCTGGACAGGCAGGCCGCGCTAAGACGATCAAGAAACTTGAAAATCAACGCGAGATCTTGGGGAGGCAAGAGCAAGAAGCTGTGAAGCTGCCGATCAATGGAATCGGAAAGTGCACTTTTGACCTTTTTTAATTGACCACCAAGGCACTGACCCATTGCACAGAGACTTACAATGATGTGTGCGCCGAGATTAGAACGAAAGTCTTTTCTCACAAAAATTGGCCAAGATTAGCACCTTGGTGCTGTCATTTTGCACGTCGAGGTTCTTTTTTATGTTTGCATGAAAGATTTTCCTTGCCAAATTTAAATTGAGAGCAATTTCTTCATTCGTTTACAAACCGCTTGAACAGAGCTTCTTAAAGACGTTGAGAAAAATATTTTTTTTAAACTTCGATGCTCACAGTGCAGAAGTTTATTCCAAAGTGCAAATTGACGGCTGTGGGTTTTTGGGAGACAATATCTTTGGAGACAATATCTTAGGTACTCATCGATACACGTAAGAAACACAATGAGAATTTTCCTTTCCTATGCAATGCAATCGCGTCCGTGTTGGGCAGGCGCCCTTGCGAGTGGCTTCGTGCACAAGGAGCCGTTGATGCTGTCTACGCTGTTCATGCGTTCCTCGTTCAAATGGCAAGTTTGTCTTTTCAACGCAGCACGGTTTTCTCAAGTCAAGTCTTTCTGAAGTGTTTTTTTCTTTTATTCAATCCCAACAAGAATTGCAGACCTGGATTGTCGAAGAAGACTACATCGTGCTGGTGGCCCTCGGTCCTACGCGACATCTTCCCGTCTTCTGGGCCTACTTTCTCGTCTTCAGCTACATCTTTGTTCTCAATTTCAGTTTTATGGTCATTCCGTCGACCTACATCTATCGTTACTTCGTCTTCACACGACGGTTTGGTGATTTGCAACAAACTCAACTTGCCTAGGCATGAAATCCGCGGCCGAGAACGTCGTTCATCGTCCTCATTATTGTCATCGCCGTTTTAGCTGTTCTCCCAGGAGTTACTCTGTTCGCGCTGAATATTGTCGTCGAGGAGTTAGGTCAACTCGATGTAAATTGGTTTCAGAGAAATTCGAGGCATTGCGCTTCGATTAACTGTTCACTTGCCGCATCTAACACCATCATTTCGAGTTCTCGGTGGCGCTTACGTGAGAATCTTCAAAATACATTTCTTTAGGAGACGCGGCGAATCGCGGCAACAGCTGGGAATGTTGTATCGCTAACCGTTTCCTACGCGGTCACCGTCGGTTTTGGTTTTCGAATTCATCGCCATCTCAAGCAATATGAACATGTGCTTCAAGAAGCAACCAAGAGGATGCAACGACGTCTCGGCTATGGACTCTTACTCGGGGTAAATAACCATCTATGACGTTGCATAAGTGCCAGGCAATCGTTCCTACGGTCTGCTTCTCTATTCCCGTTGGATTCACTGCACGTTAGCCATTCTGGGACTCCGCTTACCAAGGGTAAAACTTCCGTTTCCTTCAACTATAACATCATTAGGTCTCTCAACTCGCAAGTGCCGTTTGGATATGGATCCCACTACTCAATCCACTCTTTGCCCTCTACTTCTTTCGTCCGTATTTCACATTTTTAGTCGGAAAGGTAGCTGCCGTCTTAAATATTAGGCAGTCAACATATGAAAATCCGCCAACGTTGGCCTTAACGTCGCAACGTCCAATGAAAACTGTGTGCTAAAGTTGAAATAAAAAACTTCCAACATACGCTCGCTTACAGTTCCTGGAAAGAGTTAATCTACGAAACATTTGGCGCTCCAATACAGCCGGAAGAGATAAAGACACTTGTCTCTATAGCTTTTCAACGATGAACGGAAGATTGAACGACTATATATCGTACTTTTGTGCCTCGTTTTCAACCTTTATTGCCTCAATACAATTGGCAGAATTCATTAGCCACAGCCGAGGAAGTTTTGTCTCTGGTGAAGAAAATCAGAGTGTCGAGAGAAGCCTGTAAGTGCTTACGATATATGTAGAGGTAACAAACCTGTAGAACAGTTGTGAGAGGCCCAACATAGGGATTTGAAGAGTTGCCTCCGAGAAGCCATTGACCTTCCGGAATGAAAACGTTTCGAGATGTTTGACCCTGTTCAATGACAGGGAAGACCAGCAGATTGGCTCCGACAGTGTACGCGTCACCGTACTCGAGGGCTTCGGCACACCGAGAGACGGCCCAGAGAGGCCTACAAGCTCTTATGTTGAAGTTGAAACTCACCGAATGACAGGAACTTGATTTGTCACTGCCGTCTTCGTCTCGTTAACGATGTAGTCGAGATATTGAGATCTGAACATCATGCGCCAGTTGGAAACTCACCTGAGAGTCATCATTTTCTTAGAAATCGTCGTGGCCTGGTCGCCATACTCCCAGGGAGTGTGAGAGAATTGAACCGTTAGAAGGAAGGTGTTCGCCTAAGTATCAGAGTTGTTTGAAAGTTTCATGCGAGCAAAAATCCTCACTGTTAATGAAGTTAATGAAACAAAAGGACAAGCAATGCAGCTGCAACTCACCTCCATCCAACGAATGAACAACTCGCGATCCGGATTTTGATTGCCACCAATCATGTCGGCCATGTTGAAGTAATAGTCCATCAACGACCATTGCAACGTCATTGGAATTACACTTGAGAGGCCCGCGCCAGTCCTGGAAACTCCTTGTCTCTTCACAAGCAAACCATGCGCTGGATCGATCGAGAGTTCGGAAGAAATGCGGAAGATCCTGATTGTCGCTAGCACTGCGAGTCTGAATATCATTTTAGTTTGTGAAAAAGAGAGTCTTTCAGCACCTCAATGGCGGTTCCTAGTCTCTGCGCCATAACATTGTAGGTTTTGGAGAAGTCGTCTGGCGTCTGACAGGAGAACAGCTTGAAACTGTCGGTGAGCCAAGAGGTACTCTCACCGGCGTCAAACTTGTACGAGTAAATGCCATACTGAAACACATTGGAAGAAGCAAATGAGAAAACCTTCTGCTTGTCGTCGTTGAGGTTCTGGACGAACCAATCAGCCGCGGCTGGATTCGTCGGGTCGAGCATCTTCGCCTCGTGGCCGTCCCACCAAGTCGTAATCAAGGGATCACCAGAGGGCGTCTTCACGTAGAAATCTTGAACCTACAAATAATTTTAACTTAGGAAATGGATGGTAAACGACAAACCGCCGGATCACTGAAGGGCTGGCTGGTTGGATTGAAGAAAGGATGCACCCAGGCGCTGAGACGGATTCCCATGGAGTTCAGTTGAGCAGTCATTGCGCTAACGTTCGGGAACTTGGAGATGTCGAACTGAAAGATGAAGCTGGCTTTGAGCTGATTGTGAGAAAGAGAGATGAGTTTCGTTGTTGCGATAATTCGTAGATTTACACGGCCATTGTTTAGTTCGATTGTAAAGTCTGACAACACCAAAAGTGTAAAACATACATCAAAGTTGCCGTAGTCGGACGACCAGCGATCATCAAGCTCCAAATGCGAGATCTCGAAACCATTTGACTGCACGTCCGTCGCCATTTGGATCACCTCAAAGTTCTCCGCTCCGTGCGTTCGCCTACTTCTTGTTGGTTGACTGCTTGTCCATATCTCACCCAGGTCGACCAGATCGGTTTGCGCATAATCAGCTCATCCGGGATGCCGGTTGGCTTCTGCAAATGGAATTTCAAGCAGTCGCAGCTGCGCAAACCTTGAAAAGCTTCTTGGCAACGGCGACATGGAAGTCCCAGAACAGAGGCACGCTGAAGCGCGACTTGGCGATGAAGAGCGTATAGGAGAAGGCTGGGACGGATGATGGATCCTATGCAATTCTCTGGTCAATGCACGATAATAGATGATTGGCTCTTTGGATTAAATTCGGTTTGAAACCGAAGAATCTTAAAGAGCTTTAACAAAAAAAAAATGCACAATCATAGTCCCTCGTTTTTAAACGAGGGTGACCATAAATTTCTTTAAAAAGAAATAATGAGACATATAACCTAATGCGCACCTGGCAGAAAGCCCATTTCGAGTCCTTAATCTGTGCTTGAAGAGTAAGCTGATTGTTCTTATGCGATGCCCACAAGGGAACTGTACGATCCACGTAGAGGGCTACTCTTAACGACGACAGCCAGTAGCGCTCAATACCATTCAGGGGCTGACCCTAAAGCATGACAAACATTATTCAAGCGTTCAGCAAGGAACACACCCCGACGACATCGCCGGTGTAGTATGGTACGAGGTCGTAGCTCATTTGGGCGAGATCAAACAACTGTCTTTGTCGCTGAGGACCCACAAACCAGATGCCGTCGTCAGCTGTTCGGATTTGATCCTAAGCTCTTATTGTTAGTTTCACAGTCTGAAGAACCTGAAGAGTGAGAGTTCCTGCAGCCGCCGTCCAGTTGAGATCATAGCGATCGATGTTAGCATCGAGAGAGCTCTGCGCGATTGTCAAAACGCTGCCATCGGCATAAGTTACGGATGCGCCATTGCTTGTCTAAAAATACGTAGTTGGTCGCGGTGATGAAGGCACACTGAAGCAGTGTGACGGAAACAAAGCTGGAAACAGACAGTCTCACCTGTTGCACCGTTGCTGCTCCGGGGATCTTCAAGCCGAGTTTGATCTCAATGTCGGTCACATCATCTCGTGGAGTGTCGCCACTGCCGATGAGCAGCGACTTCCCATCAGGCTTCAGCCAAACTCTACCGAAGTCAACACTACCTGAAGCAGCTTTGCAGTCAAACGTGAACAAGATGATTTGCGCTAAGAGAATGCGTCAACCTGTTGGAGCAGTCGGCGGTGGCAACGTCGTCTGGTCCGTGTCATCGACCGGCGTGGCGCAGACGAAAGGATAACTTGTGTTTGCAAGATTGGAGATCCAGGTCCTGCTTGACCCCTCGACGATCACGGCCGTACCAACAAGCGGCTCCGCTGCAATCTGTCCGTCACTTTCTGACGCTTCACCCAAGAGTCTTGTGAGTTTTCCTCTTTGTGTTCTTAATCTTTCAAAACTGAAACTTACAAAATCCCCAGTTTGTGTAATTCCACGGCGTTCCGTCTGTCCAAGCCCAGTCATTGCCAGTCTTGTTGCCACCAATCCAATAGTTCGTATTTCGGAAGTGAGTGTTTGCCTCTTCTGAATACCTCGAAACTGCTTTCGGAAGAAACAGGAACTCACGCCAAATTTGGCTGTTCTCGAAAGCGTTGAGGACCGAGGTCAAGTGCCCACCGAGGGAGGCGCACGTCGCCTCGGCTTGATCAAAGGTCAATTCATGAGGATAGAAATGAAAACAGTGGAGGTTTGTCACACTCAACAGACCGCCGGAGAAGCAGCCAATATCGCTGAGAACGGCCGGCACGAGGAGAAGGGCGCCGAGTGCCGTCAGCCACATGCTCGCCACGCCTGCCTTGTCTTGCCCGTCCGTAAATACTCTTGGATGGGAGATAAGAAAGCAAGCGATTGGTTGGTAGTGTAGTGAACGATTTATGGTCAAAGAGTGTGGTTTTGGCTAGGTTTCAAAATAGGTTGGATGCTCAATACTCACATCAGGTGCACTTGCATTTTCCCTGCTTATTATCTGGTTCTCTCTAGGCAAGGCGTAGAGCAGCAGTTCACTCACGCCAGACGCTTTTTTTTTCTTGCACACACTAAAGTCTCGATCCTAGCAAATCCTCAAGACGACAAACCATTCGCTCTGTCGAAGATTCCTTGAATCTCGAAAGACGGACAATATTGCTTGTGGACGAGATGTTGGATTGTTTGGATGCAACAAATATCGGCAAAGCGTTTCGAATTCCGACCCGTATCCAATGAATACAAGATTATTTCATTGCTTTCAGGTCAGCCCCACATCCGGCTACATTCTCGTTGAGCATTTCCGTGCTTTCAAGACCGGCGATCGCTTCTATTTCGCAAATCAAGAAGCTTCTGATTATACGCCGTTAAACTTAAGTACTCGTTTTAATGAAGTTTCGAGATGCTTGCAGACTGAGTCTCATTCGAACGCTGACGCTGCACAAATTGTTACGCGACAACTTCCAAGGAATGAGCTACGTTGGATTGAACTTCTAGTTGGCGCGAGTTTTGCATTTCTGGCATTATTTCATTTCAGGAGTGCACGCGTTTCGTGCCACTCTTCAGGAGCCACGTGCCCTCGCGATTTGATAACGCTCCTCTAGTTTAGGTCGACCTTGGGTGCACCTGCGTTTCAAAGGCGACAAACAGAGAGCGTTTTGCTTGGCAGTCATTGAACGTAGGCGTTACACGAAACTATTTTCAAGTCAGCTCACCAGAACCCCGATTCGCGTAGCTCCACGGTGTGCTCCACGGAGTCCATGTCGAGTTGCTCCCAATTTGCGGATTAAAGAGGGGTCAAAGCATCATGCGAAATTCCCGCCGAATCGCGCTGTTATCGAAAATCCTTTGAGGAATGTGGCTGGATGGCCTCCTAACGGGATACAAGTTCCCTCTTCTTCGGCGAAATTATGCGGCTGTGCGAAAAAGTGAACAGAGAGTGTACCACCAGGCCTGCTGAGCCCGCCATTGACCTGCATCACCAAGGATACTAGAGGCGAGAGAAACGAGCAGGAGTGATGGAAACCACATGCGCACTGCTGCCAGTCCTCGGAGTGCGATCACAAACACGTCCTCTTCCCGATAAGATCGCTAAGAGTGCCACTCGATCCAGTCAGAGAATTTTCAGCTGAATCCAAGATCAGCTCAACACGCAATAAATTTTATTCAACCTGGTTAAACTGTGCTTAGAAAAAAAGAAACGATACGCGTTGGTCGAACAGACTCCCCGATGGACAGTCTCATATCGTATCATAAACTGATCAAAAGAAGCCAAAAACTATTTGCCCGTAGAAAATTTTTTTTACCAGTTCTCATGTGACGATGCTGACTGAACGTATCTTTTCAGCTGCATTGCCATTGCCAAATAAAGCAGCAAAAACCACCGATGAGTTCGCATTTCTCTTGGCGTATTGCAGAAAATCTTCCAGAGTGCAAACCCGAAGACAGAGGTTAAACAAGGTCGGCGTTTTGGAGAACCCCCTCGCAAACTTGAAAAAGATTTTTCATTTCAAGCAAAGGATCCCTCGTTTGGAATTAGCCCATGGCGCCGACCCCCCTCGCCGCGAAGCGGCGGAAAAATTTTTTCCCAAAGGGGGGAGTACATGAAAAAACTTGGGACCCCCCCCCCCCTCGCAAAATCGGTCCTCCTTCTCGTTACGCCAAAGGAGGGAGAACATGAAAAAATGACCGGCTCAGCCGGCAGAGAACCTTGTTTAACAACTGCCCGAAGAGCATGGTTGTTAGAATGGAGACGACGTAGAGAGAACTTTGCTACGTTTCACGTCGCTCTCAGGTCTGTCAGCCCTCAGGGCACGTCGTCTTGCCCATTTCGCCATACTCTCTTGTCGGCGTTTCAGCATGGCGATCAGCCGTTTTCACTGCTTCGCCGGCGCTAGACTTTGCCCTCCCCCCATGTTTCTGCAAACCCGACCTGCCATTGAGGAGTTGTGCGTATTGCCTGGCTTCCACTTGACGCGTCTCTCAACAACATGCGACGATCTTAGCTTGACGCAGAACAGGCTCTGGCACCTCTATGAAGTGGGATAGGAAAATGGTGGCAGCGCGGCAAAAGGTCACCGTGGTCACACTCTGAAGAGGCGCGCGGGGGCCATTTCCACGCATCAGTAGGACTATCACTCATTCCTCGATAAAGGTCGCTGACAGAAATCAGAGTCCATCTTACCAACGATTTTTCAGGGAGACGATGGCGTCCACGTGCGCAACCCGAACTTTTCGAGCAGCGATGGAAATGTGAAACGCATCACGTGAGATCGCGAGGTGCCTTATGGCAGCCTCGTTGATTGTCTTGCATCAAAGTGAAAACTAGTTGACGAAGCAGAATCGCGGCGAGTCAAGAAGGTGGATAGCGACCGACGCAAGTGGAACCTGCGCATGCCGTCGGTTTCGACGAACAGAAGCTACTACGATTCTGGCACGATTCAGGCCAGTGGCCGCTAGGATTCTGGAAATCTTCTCCACTGGATGACCAAACATTCGAAGAGTCGATTTTTAAAGTCTCAATTAATATTCTCTGGGAAGTTTGATGCTCAGTTTGTTGATTTTCTAACAGCGCTTGAGTATCAGTGGTCAAATAGGGTCCGCCGTTTGGAGAACCCCTTTCGCCGTCGGAAAATTTTTTTGCGAAATTAAGCAAAGTTTGAAAAGTAGCTCATGGGGGCGACCCTTCCGCCATTGAGGGGTTGACGAAAAGTTACCAAAGAGGGGAGTACATGGAAAAAGCGATCCTGGAAGCGGACCCTTCCGCCAATCTGGGCTCAATGAGAAGGGCTCAATGAGAAAATGCCAAAGGGGGGAGTACATGAAAAATTGACCCTTCCGCCAAAAGGGCGACTACGGAGAAC
>JAQIXL010001881.1:0-15415 GCA_034700245.1 Poikilolaimus oxycercus | reverse complement strand
GGGTAAACGCACCCGTAGAATGCGATTCCGGGTGATTTGAGCCACGAAAGTGCTCAAAAAAGTGGTCAATCTGCTTCCCTCAAAATTTGCCCGAAACGCGTTTTCACTCTTCTTTGCTTTCGTTACCCCCCTGGTCCCCTGAGTTCCTATGCGCGTTTGGTACCATTCGACGCAGAATTTCATGGGCTACAACATATCAAAAAATGAGTTCCGGTATTAGTACAAAAGTGTCGAGCTTTCGGCCAAATTATGATTTTTGTGGCCCTTTGAAAAGCGCGAAAAGTGACGGAAAGTGACGGTTTGAGCCTGAAACCGGTGGAAACTGCACATTCTGGTGATGCCAAACGATTCCTCGTGTTTTTCTACTCTAGATGAGTGCTTAAGATCGCATACTGTAGGACAAAATTCAGCGTGAAAAAAATAAAGTTGAAAAATCAGCACAAAAAGCCCAAAAACTCTCAAAAAATTCATATCTTTTGAAAAACTAAACTTTTCGAAAAACGGTTTTCACAGCCTTACTCAGCGTGAAAAACTGCACAAGATGGTGTATAAAGCTCAGAAACCATTTTTTGGGTGGCTACAGCATGTTCTAGAGGACTTTGATTCTCTCAAAAAAGGCGTGTTAAAAAGCATCTTTCTGATTCTTTAACAACGAGATACTGACGTTTATTGAATCTACTCACTGCAAAATTTCTCAGGTGTTTGCTGTGTTTGGTTCTTCTCAGTCAGCCCGATTTGCGTGTTGGACAGCAGAAATAGTATCCAAGGACATTTGAGCGTTCGCAGGCTTGCGATTCGGGATACACGCAGTCAGCGTCCGAAACACAACGCGCTGAATGAAAGCAACTGATGGTCTCAAAAAGTTATACTTGAAGAGGAAACGCCGCTGCTGCATGATTGTAGGCCTCGGCGGCGGGCAGCAGAAATAGGAACTCGGATCATTTGAGCGCTCACACCAATCAGTTGTCGCAATGCAGTTCGCATCCGAAGTACCGCGTACAATTTTGTGGAAACCGACATCTACCAGTGCATAAACATGGAGATCTGCATTGCGTACTGGCAAAACGCAGGCTTTTCGTTTTCCCCCTGCAGGTGGAATGGAACTAAACTGCGTCAGTCTCACGCAAGTGTTATCGGACGGAAGGCGCCTCACCCGTTAGTCCCCACTTCAAAGCATAGGCCTGTTCAGGACACTTGGGGTGTTACCCTAAGCAAATGTCTCGCTCTGAACTCAAGAGCTTCGCTGGTTGGCATTCGAAACGGATTCGAGAATACCGAATTCAATAGTTGGTGTTCATATATTTTTGCACAAAATTGCTATAGGGCTTGATCAAAGCACGGGATGGCTGGGCCTCCACTGGAACGAAAATGCGTGGGCCTGGGTTGATGGACAGGTTAAAAGTTGTCATAGAATACGGTTTTCAGACAGTCTCCTATACAAATTGGGCCACCGGCGAGCCCTTTGGGAATGAAGGTTGTGCGAAGATGAACAAGCAGTCTGGCCTCTGGTACACGGATAGTTGCTCTGGGCTGAATGATATTGCTTGTGAGCTGTATCTTTAGCCGCTACAAATTTTGTGTTGAATAAAAGAGTCCTCAAGAAAATACTTTCTTTATTCACCCTCCATAATAATCTGAAGCTGTTGTTGTCTGTCGCTTTTTTTGCAAACGTCGGCTCAATGACCTGGATGATCCTGTCGCCACCAAATCACAAGAAGATTTGGCGACAGCAAGATGATATTGGCACGACTCTCAAAGTCTTAGCAATTGCCAATGTCGGACAGAGTTTGCCCATCCTACTGTTTCGGTTGAGTCGTAACGGGAATATTTCTCATTTGAACCCAAAAAGAACACTTGAAATCGCATTTCGAGACGCCTTCTAGATAATAAACGCATTTATTGATGGAAACGATAGGAATAGATCGGACTCATACAGCCGGTTCCTATCAAAGAGAAAATTATCGACTCTGTCTAACAGATCTCGTGATCAATGCTTGCTCGCAATTAGTTAAAGATGGCGTCTTTGTAATTGATCCTTGGTGAGTCATGACGAATCCGTAATGCTCATTTCAATGGCATAATCGACAATCTGACTGCATTATCCACCATCATTTTTAATTCCAGCTGATCCTCTCGGACACACAGGATTGCCCCCACTAGAGATGTACATTCTTAGCTCTGAAACTCTAAAGGCGTCAGTAGAGAAGCTATTAGACGACCTCAACGATTAGAAATGTATCTTTTGACCGGGAGAGAGCAATGTTGTTTGCACAAGGTCTCTTTCGCGTCGATTAAAATATTTCGAATCCATTCTACAATATATATACAAGCTGTGGATGATTGCTCTGTAATCGAGAGATTCATTCTCTAGGTAAAAGAACTCAGAACTTATATTTTGCAATGACAGCAGACATACCTCAGTTTATCGCAACATAATATTGGATTCCATCACATTTACGGGATAGATTAATTACTCGAGATATGCGAGCTTCTCCTGAAGGCAGTCATTAAAAATGCGCTTTTTGAAAAGGGGCTCAATTAGAATAGCCAAACAGCAAACGTTTTTGCGTCTTCAAATAACTCGAAGACCATAGACACCGCAGATTCGTCAACGACACTCCGCGCTAAGGAACATTTGCTGACGCTTTTGCCGATAGCGCAGCAACCGTCAAAGATCGGGAACCGTTACTCCGGATATTGCAAAGAGCTCTCGCTTCTTTTATTGCATCGGAGGTTCGCTTGAGAATTAGTGAGAGCGGTGAAATCAATCCGTTTGGGCCCGTCTTCAGACTCCATGCTGTCTAAAGATTCTGCGAAGTGCTGACTGAAGCGACTGTAACATCAGGTCGAGTGTCAGCTGTTGCCGCGGTTGGTGCCAT
This sequence comes from Poikilolaimus oxycercus, assembly GCA_034700245.1. NCBI lineage: Eukaryota > Metazoa > Nematoda > Chromadorea > Rhabditida > Rhabditidae > Poikilolaimus > Poikilolaimus oxycercus. The sequence goes on along the minus strand of JAQIXL010001881.1, from coordinate 12,536 downwards.
CGCACCGAAAGCGACAGCAGTATATCCGAGCCGATCTTACGAACAATGGATGTTGCAAACGAAAGCAAGTTAAACCCGGTATACTTGGACTCTCACTTTAAACCACATTCTAGCGACGCATCCTGATATTAAGGCCAAGCAGCAATCGTCATTATCTTTTTACACTCAATTGTACATTCTCTCTTGATGTGGCAAGCCAAAATTTCACAATTTTAGTGAGACAAATTCTTTTTATACGCTTACACGGCGAGTTAATCCAATGTTTCAAGAGTTTTGCAGCATTTGCTGAAGAGATAATGCTTGAAAACTTTTGAAGAGATACCATTTCGGGTGGAATTCAAACATCAAGCCAAGCTGAAATGAAAGCTTCCGTTTCAGGATCTCAAGAGGAAGCTGCCAACAAGCGAATTGCTTTCTGAAATCACCACAGATCACGGGGCCTTGGCCATAGTCCGACCTTGGATGTTCATTCCAATTCCGCGACGGCTCTTCATTAGTATAGCAGTTCACAAATGCTGATGGAGAATCGTCGAATCTCTAGAAATATATACTCCGTACAAAACCGATCTTCTCAAGCACGCTTTACCGTCCACCTTTTGTAGAAAAGTCTTGAATAGCCTTGAAAAAATGCAAGCGTTAAAGTGATGGATAATAAGGACCTGGATCCAAAAGCGATCTACTTGTCCAGCTGAGAGTTTAGTTATTAGTTCTTAGACTCTTGCGCGTTGTTGTTTCCAGAGTGCTTGTTCCTTTTAAAAATTTTCAGCCTATTTCATGACGTTGGTGGAAATTGTAAAATTCCATTCGTAAGACATCCCAGTACTGATGCTTTGTGATAAAATTGAGAAGGTTCTAAAGATAAGAAGTTATACGGGGGCGTTTTGCGAAAGAAACATACGGCACAAAACAATTCCTTGAGCATTTTATTATATGCACTGATGTTTCGCTTTCCATCTAATTCGCTTCCGTTTACAAGATAGATAATTTGCTCGAAATATGCAAGCACTTTCTGAAAGCCATCACTCAAATTGCTTACATTTGCAAAAAATATTGTACAACGGAACAAAGCCAAACGCGAACGTTTTCCGTTCTCTCAATGAGCAATGGGGACCAGAGCAAGAGACACCGCAAACTCGTCAACGACCCTCCGCGCCAAGCATTCCTGGCTTGCTCTTTTGCCAATAATACACCACAGAGATCCTTTGTCGATGTGTAACGTGGATTGAGATACATGCTGGGGTTGATTGGCAAAACAGTTGCGAAAACATTGCAACAAAAGTTTTCTCGTTTGCTCAGATTACTTGAGATAGCGCAGCACAATCCGAATCCGCAACACACCGGGCTGAGGCAAAGTTTGAGCTTGGTGCCAATCTCACTTGACGAGACTGTGCCACTGCTACATGTGTACGTTTTCGGCTGTGGGCAGCAGTACTTGGAACTGCTGGTTTGGGACTTTTCACAGACTTGCGATTGCACGGGACAGTCCTCATCCGCATTGCAAAACACTAAAACAGAAGTCGGCGACGAGACTCTCAAACCTGTAGAAGCTGCGCCGCTCTTGCAAATCTAAGACGTTGCGTTGGAGCCGGTGAGGAGCAGCGCTAAAATGAGAAACAGGATCCAGCGAGCCATTCTTCGTCAACAAACTAACAATTCACAGCTAATTCGAACCATTTATACCGCTGCGTGGTAGGCTTTCCCATCAAGGCAACCATTTCATGCAGCTGCGTAACGTTTATGAAACGAAGTCAAGAGGCAAAAGACAGGATGCAATTGAAAGGTGGCCTGAAGAGGCCTCTATTTGCAACGCCGGATCACGAGACCGCCCGTGTTGCCGCGCATGCGTGATTAAAATATCCTCAATGAACGGACACTTCAGCCAAATGGTTTTCAGCGATTATTTCTTCGAGGGAGTCACTTCATAATCGTATGTATCGACGAATCAATGAGACATTTACACTTTATAGCCGAAAGACTCCAACTCGAAGAATGTCTAAAAGGTAAAAAAGGATTTTTTTGCAAGTTTCCTTTTCAGGACAGTCACCAATGACAACGAAATGTGCAATAGTTTCCCAATAGACAGGAAAGTCATGGATTCACTTGGCGAAGAACTCTGGCGCCGAGAAGTCCAAATAATCCTTAATAGAATTTTCTCTCTTACAATAGATCTGAACATCTTTTGTCTCTGAAGTGATCTTTCAGTGAACGAAATAAGTGAACGCCATTCAAGATCGTAGCAACATGGGGATGTGACAAACAATTTCCCTCCTTAATGATCGAGACGGTAAAAACAAACAAGACGTGAGGGCTGGTATTGCCATGATGGAATGCAACTTGACGTCGCGTGATGGGAAACTTGAAAATCGAGTACAGCTGATTCAACCTCTCTCGAGAAACGTTCCAAGAGGCGAGTAAACTTCTCGGTCCTCTTTCATAGATTCTTTTTCATAGATTTCTAATGCAGGAACTTCTATTCGGTACATTCCCTGAAGAGGAGTCAATGTTCAGAAAGCAGAAAAACAGTACTTTTTGAATTTGCTGATTAAGAGTCGGTCTCAGATGGATTAAATTCTGCAATCATTGGAGTACATCAATTTTAAAATCTGGACTGGAAATCAGCCTAACATCTTCGTTTTTCGTTCGTCTTTTCTTTACAGTTCGTTCCACGGAAGACAGACAAAGTAAATCCTCTCAACAATTCCATGTTGTATATGAAAAAAACATGGTGTGCTGGAAATATGCAAGCATACCCTGAAAGCAACCATCAATATCTCACAACATTTTGTTTCGTCATGTTAGAAATAACGAAGTACACCGGAAGAAGCAAAACAACGTACTGTAGAAGTCCGACGGGTTTGATCGCCTGTGCTTGAAGAAGCACGCGGCGCTACAAGCGCGCCGATTCGACCGAGATGCTATCAGCTCTTTTCCAGTTGCATTGTACTCAATGAATTTACGTTAAAATGCGGCTGTTCATGCCTTGTGAATTGACTGTGTTCCTTTGGTTTTTGAACGCAACTCTAACTTGCTTTATTCACACAAAGTGACCTTCAGTTAACGAGACAAATGAAAGTTCGTCGAGAATCACGCAAAAAAACACCCCAGTACTCAAGCCCTTTGTCCATTAGGGTGTTTGAGGGTTCCGAGTGCATGCGCGAATTTCACAGGCTTTTCCTTTTCAGGAAGTCCTTTATTAATAAGACGATGAATTACTGTTTGTGACATTGTTACATTGTGACATTTTGGGCTTTTTTCGAACAGGTTAAGCCCGATCGGGCTGAAACTTGGCACACGTATATAACTTTTAATGCCGGTTCTAACGATACCATACTTGCCCGATGAAATGGTGAAGGAAGTTTAGCAACTGAATAAAATACGATTTTGACCAAACTTGTCTGAAATTTTTAGTCATAGACCAGAATTGTCCGAACGTTTTAGTGAAGGGTTCGATTCCACCAGTTACACAATTTTTTTGCTCTTCTTTTCAATGTCGACGTCGGCTTGCTGTAGTCTCTGGAAGGGATATTGAAGAATGTGAAAAGATCTTGTGAGCTCTCAAAGTCGAGTGTTTGCAATTCGCATTTTCAGTAATACTTTCAGCCCTGAAATCGTCAACAATCGTGAAACGGAACAGAAATGCGAACCGAGATTGACGAGTAAGACTGAAAGCGGACAACGTCCTGAGCATTGTTTGTCCTTGCTATTGAATCCTGGCTCATTTTCCTGTGGTTCTTATGATTTCCTAGCAGCATGTTTGATGTGGGAAATGAGGATGATGAAGAGTTAGATCTCCGAATGAATCTACGGAGACCATGTAGCTGGTTGAGAATGATAGCATTGCAGCTTGCACATTAGAGCATTTTTTGAAATTTCCACCGGTATCCATCAAAAATAGGTTTACTGAAGGCTCTTTTACTACTGCGTTAAGCAAGGTTTACCGTTCTAACGTTATGAGTCTATTCCAATGGATCTCCTGATTGTCGATAGTTACTTTCGATGGTGGAACGTTAATGACAGCGATTAAAATTCACGATGGTTGCCCTGGAAAATAGGCGTGGTTTGTTCTTAATCGTCTTCCATTAAGCTCATTTCGACGGAATCGAAATTTTAAAGCCGCCAGCGTACTGTTGCGTATACTTGTCTAAATTCTGCACATGAGAAATATGACGCGTACCGTTCTTATGAAGCGTAAAAATTTAACTCCTGCTGCTTTACACATGCTGTCTATGGGCACGATTAATTCTGCGAAATATCTATATGAAGGCTTACTGAAAACAACTTTTCCACAATGTGGATACATGCGATACATGCGTATATTATTGTACTAATAGATGCAGATAGCGAACTGAGAAAACCAGAGGAAGAAATTCATTGCAAAATACGCGCTTGTTGACCGCGTAAAAGGCGCAGGGCACAGCAAACTCGCCAGCCGCCGTCCGGGCCAAGGAGTTCTCGCTGGACACGTTTTTCCACCACGCGCCGGTTGATCATGATCGGGATTTCTCTTGCGAAACACAGTGACCATGTCATTGGACCAATTTTTAATCTTCAATCCAGTGCGGCGAAATGCTTTTTTATAATAAAAAAAGCGCAGTACTAACTCTTCCCCGATTCTTAAGGACCGCAGGGGTCTGCGGTCCGATGCCGTCCACGTAAAGATTAGACAAAATATTTATCCCAAAACAGTCTGAAAAAATAATAAATACTTTACAATTATCCTAGCCAGTTGCCATATTGAACAGGACGCTTTCAGTGATTCCATCTGTGTGAAGACTCTCACGGTTTGTGCTTAAAGGACAATGCTTCATAGTTCCGCTTGTATCATCGTCATTCGAACCGTTAAGTCTCATTACTACTCCACGGAATTAACTCTGAAAAGCGTCTTATTATCGGCTTCCACATCCCAAATAACTACTCCATGGACTGAAGCCGAATCAGAGCCTCAATATTTGTGCATAATTTCGATACGAGCACGATCTGAGCAAAAATATCCACTAATTTAAAGCCCGATTATTGATGTCTTTCGCATGATTATACGATGGAGATGCAATTTTCCCAAATATTGCATTTCCAGTCAGTTAATACCAATACATCATCTCCAGAAATTCCTTTCTTCAAACAAATTTGAAATCACTGTTCAATGGGAACAAAATGTTGTCGAATGTCTAGGATAAATTCCTCCTTTAATTGACCTTTAGCTCTTTTCTTTGCATTATTTTGAGGGGCTGAAGACCCAGTCGTTCTGATTATGAGTTCGATTTTTTGGCTCCAAAGCTATGTACAGCAACTGCAAAAAATTTTTTCTCATGTTGAAAGGAAGCACCGAACGACCATGATAAAACACGCAATATCCGCAATGCAGCCAGCTTCCTTCATTTTAGGGAAGCCAAAAGACAGCTGTACGATTGAGACGCACGTTGAAGGGGCGGAGGACACCACCCTTTGAGAATGCGTCACATGACTATTCACCCCGTCCTTTGAGCATGAATTCTCTTTGTCTAGGACAGCCTCGTCCGCCTTTAGTCATCGCTCACAAGCTGGGCTGTCATGAGAAGACATTTAAGCAGAGCGAGGAAGAAGCTCTGGGAGATCGATCGCTTTCGTGGAACAACATTTTATTCGCACGGCAATATTTTGGGGCAAGAATAATTGTACAAGGGATGTGAACGTGCATCAGATCAGCTGTCAAACCCCATTTCCATTAGGATCAGATCCTAAACAGACAAGCGACCGTTTGCTGGCTGGTAAATTGCATAGGAATTCCAAACTAAGATGTTCTAAACGAATTCGAACGTCATAGACTATTGGTGTGGTACTTGCGATAACGAGAATAACATTGTCCCACCTCTCATGCAAATTATGGATCCTTTTGACGATAAATTTAACAGAAGCTGGCTTTAATTCTGCAACACTTCGAGTAAATGAGCTTAGCAGACTTTTAAAACCTTGGCATTGCCGTTTTGATTGCCTTCTCATGGAGGTGTCGGTGGTGCGCGAAGGAAAGACAAAGGTTTGTGGATTCGTTCTTCAATCCATGTCGTATATTTTCCAGTGGCCTCTACGTTTTCGATAGACTATGTATCGATGCTGATGGAACACGATGCTCGATTACCGACTGACTTGACAGAGTTCTACTTTCAGCACAGCGCTAAAAGCAAGACTTGCCGTTCTAATGGCATGTCTTTACGTCAATCGTGAAGAAATCATTGCGAATCCCTTAATTCCATCTACGGGATTGATCAACTGCTCGACATATGAAAGCATTTCCTGAAAACATTTGTTCCAAATTATGAGTGTGTGAGACTTGAACACTTAACAGAGAACGAGAGAAGAATGGCAAACCAAAAGCATCTGTCTTTTGGTTAAACGCACGAGACACTCGAAACTCGTCAGCAGCCGTCGGGGTCAAGCGCTTCTCACGTTGCTCATTTTTCGATCATCTCAGAAGAAGTCCTGCAGCATTTTTGTTCACTGCTTCGCGTGTGTTCAACAAAAAAAAGTTTTATAATCATTCAACAACGACATCACCGAACCGAGTTCTTTTAACGATAACCTCTTCACCTTCAACCTGCATCACCTGAGGCACAGTTCACAATTTGCGTCCAACCAAGATCATCTTTTCGTTCATACTTGAATCGACAGTCACGTCGATTAGTGAAGAAAGAATGTGATACGAATGGTTAACGAAATGAACAATTGCCAGCTGCCTGGAGATAGCCTTGGCGCGGCTGCATACTCTTCATCAATGGAATTGACACATGTAACGTTTACAAAGACACATGAATCACAGAGTTCGTTTCTTCTCAACAAGGGATAGGCGCTTGCCGAGAAAACTACTACAAATTCACTATTTGCAATCGCTTCAATATGAGAGGCTCTCAACTGATCAATACATACCATCCGAGAATTTCAGGCATAATGATGGTTGTCTTTTGCCTGACTATACGAAATAGGTGCAACTTGCCGCAAGCAATTCCTGGTATTTTTGCATCAGCCTAAAGAAATTTTTTTTTTCTAAGCAAAGTTCAAACCATCAAGAAGATAAAAGACAGGTTGACGGTGTTGTCAATTGACTTGAAAAGGCGGGCTTCTTTTTTATTTTAGCTTCTTGCGTTCCGCAATATATCTCATTTTTAAGAGTTGATGATCCAGTCGTCGACTGCTTATGAGTTCGCTTATTGACTCGAAATGTATGTACGAGCAGTTTCTGTAAGCAAATCATTTTCGCTTGAAATGATGCAATGGAAGTGGCAAAAGAAAACAGCGCTCAATCGCGCACACGCGTAGATGACTGCTGGCAAAAATCCTTGCCATGCGATCCACGTGCAAAAATACGCGTAAAGTAAAACGCGGTCAGGCTTATTCTTTTAGGTGAGGCGCGGAGGCGGCAATACGATTGTGGGGCGCGTTGAAGAATGGGAGCCAGTCGATGCTTCGCTGTCTGCTCACTCAGCACAAGGCAGATATGCGTCATGTGATTATTCATCACGTCGTTCAAACGTTGCTCCCCTTTGTCCCGGCTGGCTATGCTCGTCTTCAATAGTCCCTCAGCACACAATGAAAAGACAAAGGAGGCTTGATTCACCAGTCACGTATTGGAAGGTTGCTTCGGCATAGCGACATTGAGGATCGCTGAAAGTCACTGACAGGATTTGCTCGAATTCAGCCCACGTCTATCGAACATCCACTTCTTCCTCGAACAATGGATAACATTGCCATTGTGCTTCTCTTTGATTGTGTTTCTTCGGTTAAAGAAAGCAACTCTAACATTTCTTTATTCACACAAGGTGATTTTCTGTTAACGAAGCAAATGAAAGTTAGTTGAGAATCACGCAAACAACACTCCAGTACTCAAGCCCTTTCTGCATTAGGGTGTTTGATGGTTCCGAATGCAAGCGCGTGTTCAATTTTCTACAGGTTTTGCCCTTAAATCCCCTTTTAGGGAATGTGAGACACGTTCTCAAAATCGAGTGATTGCACTTCACCTTTCCAGTGTCACTTTTAGCCCTGAAATCATCAACGATCGTGAAACGGAACAGAAATGGGAACCGAGAGGGACGAGTGCAAGACTGAACGTTGACGACGTCCTGTGCATTGTTTGTTCTTGCTATTGAATTTTGGGTCGGTTTCCAGTGGCGCGTATGTTTTGCACTGAGTATGAATGCTGATGGAAACGTGCACGATGCCCAGCTAGATCTTCCAATTATTTAACGGAAATAGAGTAGCTAGTTAAAAACGATCCCATTGAAGCCCGAGAATTTTACGGTTTGAAATCAGAGCCGTTCAACGCTTTCCTGAAAATCCGTGTTCAATCTTGCATTATGAACCGTCTACCGTTCTTATGATGAAAGAAGACACGTCTATCTTAAAGGAAAGCATAGTAAAGCTAGCTCTCCATCTTCATACCATCTACGGGATTGATTGAGAGCTCGATATATGCAAGCATTTTCTGAAAGCAATTGGTATAAATTGAACTGTGTTTACATACAATAAAACCTAAACAATAACAGACGAGAAAAGAACGGAAAATCATAAATATGGATCGTTCGCTTCAAAGGGCGCGAGGCACAGCAAACTCGCCAGCAGTCGCCCGGGCCAAGCTCCTTTCGCTGGGCTCATTTTCCAATCGCGTAGCACGCGACCTAGGCACAACGTGCGTCAGCCCAAAAGTGCACATATCAATTTGCGAGCTTCCACTTTAAATGGGAGAAAAAAATATTTATTTAGCGACAATCCTTTAATTCATGAAATGAATAGACAAAGAGATTGTTAGCGATCAAGATGGATCTGACGTCGCTGTTCATTTCCGCGACATAGCACTAGGCGTTCAAATTTTCGGTTATTCTCTGGCCATAATGATGGGAAAGCATTTCCGATAATTTTCTGAACTACTCCGAGCAGCTCTTCTATCACTGCACAACGTGCGAATTGGTGAAGAAATTGGACACCTGAAAAAGCGTCCTTTGAGCAAACACTGAAGCACTTTCCTGTCTAGCTAAGGGAACCCTTAGGTAAGATTTCTCGAGCAATCAAGTTGTCGTCAGATAATGTTCCCAACTCTGTGCGGCTTGTCATCCAGCTATTTGGCCAACCTTGTACAGATTATCTTCATTATCGGCGAAAACCGTCTCGTTGACATCCGGTCTCCATTCGCGAAAGACGATTTGCTCAAATGGTTCAGTTAGCGTCCTTTCAGAAATTTTGTTAATTTATTCGTCCCCGCTTGTAAAATATTAAGAGTCGTGTTTCGCAAGAGTTACCTCATGCGGCTGTTGTTTGTTTTTCGGCTGGAAGGCCACGAACGTGGCACCGAACAGTAATGTCTAAACACGAATGTTTTTAGAAAAGCGGGATTAGAATACCACGTCAAAGTCAACTCATTCTTGAGGTTGCAGGAGCGGAATGATTTTCTTTGCTTTCTTTTACGCCTCTTCCGGGTAGCCTGCATCTTTCACCAAACGATTCCATATTGTGTACAAAATGGGTCTGTGCTCGAAATATGCGAGCAAGCTCTGCAATCAAAGAAAATACGCAAACGGAATCAGATTAATTGTAAGTGCTCGAAGCCAGACACGTCAAATTCAAAAAACCGCAACTCAACGTGTTTCACTGATCACGGGCTCTGCACAGCAACGAGGCCAGCAGCATTCGCGTCAAGCTGCAATCGCGGGCATCTTTCTTGTGTGGCCACTGGTGCTTGCAGCTCTGCAAATAGTTAGCCTTTTACACGTTCTACGAAGCTGATTCAAACTATAAGTATTAACAAGCTGTGCTTTAAGCCGTATGACGCCTGTCGAAACAATTATCTACTCCTCTGACAAGTGTGCCTGAAATTTTCCCTGTGCCATCTGACTGGCGTCATTGAATAAAGCAACAGATCGAGGAACGATGCGTCGTTCAATGTCGATGATTGTGCAAAAGAAATGAAAACTCGGCAAATATTTTCAGAATTTAGCACAGAGCGAAAAAAGGTTTTGAAACAAAAAAGGTTTTATTGAACAACAAATGGGTCACGTCTATCAGTCAGATGGAAAAAATGTTTCATTTCTTACACATTGATTTGAGTGGTTTTTAGGTTGCTGTCAAGGCCAATTGGGTAATTTCAAGAGATACGTGATGAACAGCCGACGTCGCCGCATTGTTTTATCTAGCTATACAATTCCAGGTCGTTTTCTAGTGGTCCCGCACTGGATGTCCGACCGATTTCAGTAGAGTGTCTTTATTGAGAATGATAATTAAGTCATATCTCCACAGGCGAAGTTTCTTCAAATGATGAAAAATATGCATTTTACTTTTTGAAACCTGTTTGTCGTTGACCAGCACGACGGTCATCATATCTGCTGTTCCTACTGGAATAGATCCAAGAGTATGAAATTAATTGGTGGAAGAGACAGGCCGGAATTGTCGCAATATTTTATGTTTTGACATAGGACACTGCCACTCAAACTTCCTTGAAACGCAGGCCTTGAAGAGCTATTTTGATCTGCAACATCCGGAAAGAATTCTTATCAAAGTCGCGGATGCATACTTAAAAACTTTCGAAATTTCTTCTTCAGCTAGATGTTAAGCCGCCGCATCATTCCCGCGTGGGAATTTTTTTATTTTTCCTAAACTCTCACAATCAGATTTATCAGCGGTGTAAAGCAAGCACCAGAAATAAGATGGAAGGTTCAGCCGCTTGAAGCACTGAACGGAGCGACCGCGGCGAGCACAAGTAACGTTTCTGTCGACACACTTCGCATGAGAGAAAAGGGCCTCTTTTTCGGGTTCCTCACGTCTGAGAAACTCTCGGTCTCATGAGATCGCCCGCAGAACTTATTTATGAGTGCGATTTCTGGCTCGAAATGTATGTACGAGCAGCTTCTGTAAACAAATCATTACTCGATTGAAGACATGCTATGGAAGTAAGGTACATATATTTTTCGTAAACACGCGCACACGATTGCTGGAAAGAAATACTGCATTGAGGTTGAAGGTTAAAATCCGCGTTGGGTAAATCGGGGTCACGCTTCGATTGTGAGACGTGTAAAGAAGACAGCCGATGTGCTCACTCAACACAAGGCAAAGATGGGTCGCACGATTATTCATCACGTCCTTCAAGCGTTGCTCCTCTTCGTCCAGGCTCGCGTTGCCCGCCTTCAATCGGCCTTCAGCACACTATGAAAGGACAAAAGAGGCCTGCTTCGAGTTCACGTCTTTGGAAGAGGTGCGATACTGAGCGTTGACAGGCAATGACTCTGTTTTCGAAGAATTGGTGTTGAACATTTGAACGTGGTTGATGACGTTGGTTCATTAAAGCGCCATGGCACAGAGATCATGTGGGTGACTATTTATCCAAGTGCCAGGCTCAAGTCGGAACGTCCGCGTATTTTTCGGTCATCCGAATGAAAATGCACGCCCGCGCACGTCAAATCTCGCCCTTTGCCCGCATTTGCAAACAATTATGATGCAGGAGACGCGGGTAAACAGCAGCCATAAAAGCGAGACTCGGCAGCTTTGCAGGAGCCGTGCTGACTGTTTGGGCCGAAAATGAGCTTCCTCGTTGTTCTTTCGCTGCTTTGCGTCGGCCTTCTTCAAGGTAAATTTGACGCCTTGATCACTTTTTTTCGTGATTTCAGTCATAAACGCATCGACCTGCTCTGGCCGCTTCAGTGAAAACGATCGCCAGCAGATTCTCAATGCGCATAACAGTCTGCGCTCGCAGATTGCCGAAGGCTCCTTCAAGGCTAAGGACAAGCAGATGCCTGCTGGAGCGAACATGAGGAAAATGGTTTATCCATTTGTATTTTTTTGAAAATTCTTTCAGGCCTGGGACTGCGACCTCGAAAACTCGGCGCAAGCTTACGCAAACAAGTGCGTCTTCCAGCATTCAGGCGACCCTGGCAAAGGAGAGAACCTCTACACCGTCTACAGCTCGAATACGCTGACCATCGCTGGCACTGGACTCTCAGCCTCGCAAGCATGGGCTAATGAGTTTCAGGCAAGTTACCATTCGGTCTCTTGAACAACAGCTTTCAGGAGTACGGCTGGTTAGACATCAAGCTCACGCTTGAGTGCTTCAACACGGGAATCGGGCATGCTACTCAGGTTTTTCTTTTCGATATTAAGAGAAAAAGCAAAAATCTTCAGATGGCCTGGGCTGACACAAATCGTATTGGCTGTGGCGCCTCGTTGTGCAACGGGGACAAGCAAGTGATTGTCGTCTGTCAGTATCAGCCTCAGTGAGTTTGGTCCCGATGTTATTATGCCTCAGAGGCAACATTCTCAACAATTACATCTACGCTGCCGGATCGACCTGCAGCAAATGTCCGACGGGAAACTATTGTGATGCCGCAACAGGACTCTGTACCCAGTAAAATTTGACGACTCTCGATGAGACTTTCATCTTTCGTTGTTTCATAAAACCACTTTGCAAGTTGTTAGTTGATCTTTCGAGTAGAGTTTCATTTTCGGCCCCATATCCTTTAGTATAGAGAATATCGTTTTGAATTTGGGACATTGTCACATCGTATCTCGATTTTGAACCGGATGAAACT